>CAUYQV010005445.1:0-24815 GCA_963574575.1 Galagoides demidoff
TATCCCCCTGGGTAGAGTGCCATGGCATCACAGCTAATAGCAACCTCCAACTCCTGGGCTCAAGCGAGTCTCCTGCCTCCGCCTCCCAAGTAGCTGGGAGCATAGGCGCCCGCCACAACGCCCAGCCATTTTTTGGTTGCAGCCATCATTGTTGTTTGGCGGCCCCGGCTGGGGATTCGAACCCGCCACCTTAGGTGTATGTGGCTGGCGCCTTAGCCGATTGAGCCACAGGCGCCAAGCCACATAGGATATTTCTAATGTACAATATTATGTATTTTGATTTATTTTTATTCCTTCCTGTGTATATTCTACCTCTTTTGAAAAGCCAACAACTTTCTATTGCTGTAATTACTCCTGTTGAAATAATTTCATTTTCAAGACTACCTTTGACTGTTTTGTTAAAGATTGCATTATTCAAGAATTAAGTCTGCTGCCATAAAATTTAATGCTTAGAAAAATAGAAAACTGCTTATCTGAAATCAATATTGTGGAAACAGGCTATATTAGGTACTATGAATAATGTTCATTATAGGAATATGGTTCTGGAACTGAATCCTGCTTTTAAGTACCAATGGTAATACTTCATCTCTCAAAAAATGCAATGGCTTTGAAATACTTGCTTAGAATTTAAATTTCATTTTATCTTGAAAATATACTGATGAAATCTCCGAGTTTTTTAAATATGCATTTCACATGTAAGAGACAAAGAGGAAATCTGGATTGGCCTTGATATTGGGATGATAAGAAGTAAGTAGCATTACAAAAGATGAAATAGTCTTCATTTTAGAGACGAACCCATCAAAATAATTTAGGGGGATGAAGAACAAAAAGGAATCTAGGATATTATGAAGGAACATGACCATAAAAATGAATGCATATCAATGTTTAAGAATATTTAATGAATAAAGAGTTTTTATTTAACTGGAAAAAAATAGTGGTTGGAAATAGACCTGTGTTGCAAGTGTCCTGTGTGAATTAGAAAAACTACTTGTAAATTAGAAAAATATTTCTCCTTTGAACAAGTGATCAAATAGCCTGATCTGGAAGCTGAGTTTGTACTGTATTTCAGGCCCCACTCCTCCTACCATGGCATGAAATAACAATAATGAGAGTTATGGATCTTCAAAGAACATTTTGGAGACTAGCTACCATCCTTCTCCATTTGGCTGCCATAGGTCCGGATCACTTCAGTGTTATTAGAGCTGTGCTCTTCTGAGTCCTATTTTATGTTGTCATGAATGTTCATCAGGCACCATGGTCTCAGTCCTCCCATTTACATGAGCTCTTCTGGGGCTCTCTGGCCTTTGACACTGGCCACCTCAGTGGGATACAGGTTCTCTTAGTACTAGCTGAGTCTGCGAATGTACACCACCTCTCAGGACTACAGCTTGGAAGACCCCTGGGGACAGGTGTTTGGCTTCTGACAATGTAGACTGTCCATATCCATGGGCAGTATTGACTGGATACTGGTGGTATAGGCTTTCTTGCATTCAGGAACTCTGCGGATATTCAAGTCTCTGTGGTTTGTACAGAGGTTGTGCTCTTCTACATAGGTCTGCCTCTCTTCCTTCCTGGGACAGCTTAGATTTCTTTTCTTTTCTTCTCTCTTTTTTTTTTTTTGAGACAGAGTCTATGTCACCTTTAGTATGGTGCCATGGTGTCACAGCTCACAACAACCTCCAACTCCTGGGCTTAGACAATTCTCTTGCCTTAGTCTTCTGAGCAGCTAGGACCACAGTCGCCTGCCACAATGCCCGGCTATTTTTTGTTGTAGTTTGGCTGAGGCTGGGTTTGAACCCACCACCCTCAGTATATGGAGCTGGCACCCTACTCACTGGGCCATAGGCACCACACTTAGATTTATTTTCTGTTGCTAGATTGTAGATGATGGGGCTAAATTTTCCTTCTCAAACCTGGTTCTTTCTTTCATGATTAACTAGATCAGCTAGTTAATGGTGCCAGGTGCATGTAATGGACAACCCCACAAGAGCCTCTGTACTACTGGTGCTGGTGCTATATAGTTTATCCTGGACTCTGGCTGGGGCTGTCTTTGTGGGCATGGGATCTGCTCAGTTGCTCAGAGCTCTATGCTCAGAAGGGTGCTGAACGGTTTAATGCTTTGCTTTTGCTGTCTTGAAGTTTCTATTAATTTTAAACAAATGCCTCTCATTTTCGTTTTGTACTAGTAACATCAGTTACGTAGTCTGTCCTGACTACAGTGGTAACCATTTAGTTATTTTTCTGATTCTTCCCAATTCATACTTAGCTACTTGATGCAGACTTGGGAATAGAACTAAATCAGGGCCTGACCTGGGAGGGAAGAGCCCATCACGGGACCCATCTGAGACTAGTTACTGAGCTGGAGTGTCAGAGAGGGAAATAATCAGGCCAGTAGGCTTTGCCTCCACATCAGGGGTCCTCAGACTTTTTAAACAGGGAGCCAGTTCATTGTCCCTCAGACTGTTGGAGGGCTGGACTGTAGGCCCTGGACAAGTTGGCTGCTAAGCAGGACAGGCAGTGGTAGCAAAAACACCCGGCGGGCCGGATAAATGTCCTAGGTGGCTGCATGTGGCCCACGGGCTGTAGTTTGAGGACACCTGCTCCAGAGTTATGCAATGGACAGGTGGGAAAGACTTAGAGAATGTCTGGCTGCTACGTCCTATTTCTTACACCAATACAGAATTTCAGGCCTTCATTGTCCTCTCAGTAAAAGGTCAGGTGTTCTACACCTACACCTTTCCTACTCCATGTTAACCTGTCCGTCCCCAGCCATTAGCCTTGGCTGAACAGGTGCTAGCCCACAGGAGGAGCTAACGGTGCCAACAGCCACTGCCTGAACAGCATAATCCCCAAATGCCCTGAACTCAGTTCATTTTCCTCTGAATGGCAGGAGAGTAAGTAAAACCTTCCTGGTAATCAGTATTCTCCCACTTACTTCCTCTTCCCTTGCTCCTTTACCACATCCAATATAAGCTCAAGGCCCTTTTTGTCAATCTTGCTGATCACACCAAATCAATTATGCCATGTCAAAAAGCGTATGTTTGAAGATGGTTAAAAGTGACCCCTTGACTCAGTTTACATGGCTTTCATTTTGGTTTACTTCCAAATCAGCAAATAATTCCTACAACGTAAGAATGCAAATGAGGGAGTGGTATTCTCCAGTTGCTCTCCAGTTTCTCAAGTCACTGAACTATGGCACTAAAACTCACTATGGAAAATAAGAAAAAAATCAGTTGGAAGAACAATGAAACCATACATTTGTGAACTTGGACTCAAAGTCTACCTCCTCCCATGAGGGGAAATCTTTTCTCACCACCTTAGGCTATGGTTACATGCTCTGTTCACTTTGTTTACATCATTAGGGCTTCTGGCTGACCTGGCTATGGGCTACCATGAGATCTTGTTCTTTCAACCTACATTTTCTCTTTAAAGGATCTTATTCATCTGTTTGGTTGTGACTCCTAGGCTGTGACTCTGAGAGATGAATTAAAATATTTTGATTTACAAATATAGTTTTCTTTTTTATCTGAAAATAAAGGCAACAGACAGTAGCTTCAGTAATTCTTTCATATGTTAAAAGAAAAAATACACAGGAAGGTACGGCTTTTAAAATAAAAAGAGATAGATACATGTTTATTTCTTTTTAGAACTGAAATCAAGAAAAATTATGGTTTGACAGGAGGTAATTGATTATTTTGCTAACATTCTCCATACCCATGAATTGCAGTAAACATAATATTAGCAATTGTAGTATACAGTTGGAGGCTTTGGGTAAATATAGTATCATCAATTTATACTTAATAGTACCAAGACTAAATTCATTTTTCCAAGTATGGTTTATTTGCTTTCTTTTACTTATATTTTGACTACAAAAGGATAATTTTAATTTCTTGATGAAATTTGAAATATTATTTCAGAAAACTTTTGTGTCAAGTAACATACATCCAGAGATCAATATGAAAAAGAATCTTTATTTATCACTATTAATGACAAAATTATAAATAAATAAAAATTTTAAACTTTAATATTGACTTACAGTTTTTCATCCATTAATATCCATGGATGTTAATGTTTAATCAAGGTATCTTTTCTAGACTTTTGTTTTTGAGACAGAGTCTCACAATGTCACCCTGGTAGAGTGCTGTGACGTCACAGTTCACAGCAACATCCAACTCTTGGGCTCAAGTGATTCTCTGGTCTCAGCCTCTCAAATAGCTGGGACTTGAGGCACCTGCTGTAGCACCTGGCTAATTTTAAGGGCAGGGTCTCACTTTGGCTCAGGTCTCAAACTTCTGAGCTCAGGCATTCCACCTGCCTCAGCGTCCCAGAGTGTTAGGATTACAGGCATGAGCCACCACACCTGGCCTTTTCTAGACTTCTTAAAGTTATTTTTATGAGTTTTTGATCACACAGAATGAATTTTAAAATTCAGACATATCTTTTACTTATTTTTTAAATTTCAGGTTCATGTAAGGGTACAAATAACTAGGTTACAATGTTCGCATTGTAGAGGTGAAGTCCCTCTTGTAGTTGGGTCCTACACCCAGGAGATGTGCCACATACCCTTACATTGAGCCCCTTAAATGGGAGCACACCAGTCCCCCTCCCTTTTCCCTTCTCCTTCATCCCTCATTCCTCCTCCCCCAGGTTTTTGTTTTTTAAAAACCTTTTCTAAGTCTACTTGAAGATTTTTTCTTGTTTAAGATACAAATGGTGGTACTTGGAATAATACAGCAGTTGCAACCACTGATAACACCAATATAGAAATATCAACTCCAGACCGAGGAGTAGAATTAGGGTAATTTTCGCCAGGATTAGAAGTAGAATTAGGATAATTTTCACTGGGACTAGAAGTAGAATTAGGATAACTTGGTTCTGCTTCAGGGATGAACAATGCTACTTGTGCAATGTTGGATATTTTTGATGTCAAATTGCTTTTATCTACACTTTTAATGGCAATAAATATGTGAGTTGCATTTTCTTCTGAGATATTTCCTGGTTTAAATGCGAAGATTTCCTTGGAGTTGGCCTCATTTGGTAACAGACTGCTGGTGTTCACTTGAAGAGCATCATCAAAATTGTCTCTTAAATCAAGGATATTTCCGCTTATTCTTATGATGTAATATTGAACTAAAAAAAAAGTTACATGAAGTTTAGAAACTGGAGCATAGCATATTAATTCCTTTTTATTTATTCTCAAAAATGTGTAGCTATACAATACATACACTGGTATCAGAAGCCTTACTCGTTTTCCAGTAAAAGCTGAATTCTGACTTTTAAGCATTGCCAAATGCTCCCTTCTTTGTATGAAATACAGGAACAGGGTAAAATATGTCATGTTTGCTTGATGCAAAATTATCAGATTATAAAATGAATACTTTAACTATTCTCCCCTTACTCATCCTTACACACTTGCCTTATCAATAATCATCTTTCATTTAAATAAAGATCACATGATACTTCGTCCTACCTTTTCCAACATCAAAATCATCTCCTGGTGCTGTCCACGTTAGAGTGATCTCATCTTCATCACGTGCAGCTTCAAGGTCTATGATTTGACTTGGTGGGTACACGTCAGGCAAGGGAGAACTCGGAACCTGTGACACCACAAATGCACCTCCAGATGCTGTTCTGCTGAAATTCTCCAAGGTCGGCTGAGTTTCCTCATCATTTTCTGGTCTTGGTGGGTTTGCGACAATTTCCCCTGCATTAACAATTTACTTATTTATGTATTTATTTATTTAAGACATAGTCTCACTATGTTGCCCTTGGAAGAGTGCTCTGGTGTCACAGTTCACTCAAACCTCAAACTCTTGGCTTAAGTGATTCTCTTGCCTCAGCCTCCCAAGTAGCTAGAACTACGGGCACCCGCCACAATGCCTGGCTATATTTTAGTTGTATTTGTCATTGTTGTTCGGCAGGCCCAGGCCAGTTGAACCCTTCAGCTCTGGTGCATGTGGCTGGCACCCTAGTGGCTGAGCTATAGGTGTTGAACGAGCATTAACAATTAATAATGGGCAGAACCAAGCTAGCATTTTTCAGAACTCAGTAAATCCTCTTCCCCATCCCACTTGTCTTTTCCTTTTTTTCCATATATACCGTCACATTTTTACTAAATTTAATGACACAATCCTAAGCGTTGACTTGCTGGAAGAATTCTTCCCTTACTATCCTTACCAGGATATTGCAGGATAGAATCAAGTAACAAATTGCTTTGGAATTAAAACAGCATTGAATGGAGATTGTTACGTAGTTTAATATATGCCTTTTCAAGAAGGAATTGCTTTACCTCTTAAATTATCTCCAGGCTAGGAATATACCTGGGGAAATCACTGCCAGTGCCTTTCCAACCACTTGTGTTGAGTCCCTTCCTCCCTGCTGCAAGTGCTATGAAATGATTGTTCTAATTGTGTTCCAATTGCTAACAGAAAGCCCCTAAAAGTCGTATGATAAGAGACTAGAGGAAAGCTCACAAAGAATGCATTCTTAATCCGTGTCATCTTATTCTATACATTTTTTTCTTAGGATTTAATAAAACATCTCGAATGAATGTTTACTCTTACAGCATAATATAATCTGAAGGATATATTCTGCCCCTGGCTTGTACATGTGTAGACTTAGACTCAGAACATATTGGCTTGTTTCCTTCATCCTGAACTGCAAATTGGTCATATTACTGTTGACGTAGGTAAGATGTTCCAAATAACATAATAATAACTGACCTTTCTGGAAAGCTTACAAGGCCCTAGACATTTTACTAAAGCTTACATGAATTTGGAGGCAAACCCTAGTATGACTGAGAACTTCATTGTAGAAGTGAGAAAGGGTATACTTTGAATTGTAAGGTGTTTGAAACCTTAATCATATCAAATGCAAATGTTACTTAAACCAACTGGGTTTCAGATATCACGAGTGACTCACCATCCACTACCCAGCCTGGTATATATGCAGCTCTGTTATGTGGATGCCGAAAGCTTCGTGTGGCAGAGTTTCCTCCATGAGCTCGTACTTTTAAGCTGTATCTACCATTTTCTGTATATTTTGTAAAATATCTGGAGTAGACCCCATCATTCTTGAAAGCATCAGCACCTTATTATAGAAATGAAATAGTAAATTATTATTGTAAAGAAATGGATAAATGTATGCATTTTTTTAAGACAAGCATTGGCGTCCATAAGGATAGCCTCTAGAGTGGGCTCAGTATTTTGAGACTGACCCGTTGGAGACTATTTCCATTATGATCTGCTGAAATAATATGTTGTTAAATTAATACCCTTGAGTTATTTTGTCATGTTGTATCTGTATAACACACATTGATCTGTACCTAAACACCTTGGCTTTCTGTCCCTTACAGTGTTTCCAGATTATGATATGTAGTGCTCTTCTCATCAGTTGTCCACCAGATGGTTTGCTTTCAGCTCTCCTCAGCTAACTACGTTAATTATGTCACTCCTCTGTTTAAACCAAAATGGTTCCTACCAAGGAAAAGATATCCTTGTATAGAATTTAATTCTCACTACAGTCAAGCAAAATTACTTATTTTGCCGTATAAACAACCTGTTCTTTAAATGCTCATCTCATCCTCCTTCTGATCCATTAACTACTTGGTCTGACAGTGGAAAATCCCATATAATCTTGGAATGGACATTTGAGGGATCTCAGGGATATTGTATTATAATTCTTTTTATTATTTATTTATTTATTTATTTATTTTTTTGAGACAGAGTTGCAAGCTGTTGCCCTGGGTAGAGTGCCATGGTGTCACAGCTCACAGCAACCTCAAACTCTTGGGCTTAAGTGATTCTCTTGCCTCAGCCTCCCAAGTAGTTGGGACCACAGGTGTCCACCACAATGCCTGGCTATTTTTTTGTTGTTGTTGTTGTTGTTGTTGCCATTGTTGTTTAGCAGGTCTGGGTTGGGTTTGAACCCACCAGCCTTGGTGTATGTGGCTGGTTCCCTACCCACTTAGCTATGGGCACTGCCCTGTGTTATATAATTCTTGATATCACTGGCATTGAGGTCATCTGTTGAATTGCAACCACATTTCCCATGGGGTTTAATATTCTAAGGCAGAGGATCTTAAAGTGAGGTTCTTGAACCAGCTGCATCTGCATCCATCTCAAAATTTGGAGATTTTTAGAAATACAAATTTCCCAGACTTTCTAGAGAAGGATCCCAGCATTCTGTGCTCTAACAAGCTCTCCAGATGATTCTTTTGCACACTAAAGTTTGAGAACGCCTGCTCTATATCATTATTAATCACAGTTCCTTTCTAGGTCATCCCAAATTAGCTAATTTCTCCAATTAGCTAAATAGTCATCTAGTAAAAATATTGAGAAATGAAACAAGGTATAGGTAGGATTTAATGTTTATATATGGTTTTGCAGAAAGAGAAAAAAGAGGCATGGGATAGTTGTGGAAATTTTGTCATTTCTGCAGAAAGCATTGAGGTGCATGAAAGAACAATTTCCCCTTCCTTTTTTCTTAGTGCCAACCCTAATTGAAGATATGATTATAAAATGATTGAATAAGTTACATTGCAAAAGATGCTGGTACAAAACTTGGCTAATTAAGATGGTTATGATATGGTTACTTCCTTGCGCATTAACCTCTTTAACCTCTCAACAGAGGGTTCAGTTCCCAGAACAGTCCAGACTCTAGGGAAAAGGTCTTCAAGCACCACTTATCCACATAGGTCAGGGAGATAGAGTACAGCCAATCCTGTGTCTTGATTCCTGTCAGTGAGACTTGGTATCTTGTACCCCAGTATGACTCCTCCTGTTTCATAGAAGTTCTAGCTGCTGCTGGACTATATTTATACTTGGGTTTATATTTAACTTTGTTCCAGCCTTTGAGAATTTCACCTGCTTCTCTCCCTTTCCTTGCCAGGGGCCCATGTTCTACCACTTAATCACATCTGTCCACTTGTGCCTCACCCTCTCTTTCTTGCTGATGTGTCCCTAAGAAACACTTGCCCTGAGTCCTTGTTGCCATCTTTAGCCTCCTGAGTGAGACCTTCCTCACTGGTAACAGACATTGACCAGTGTTAGATGACAATTAATAATGATGATAGTAATTAACATTTATTTTGTGCTCACCATGTGTAGGACACTTATGAAGGACTAAGCAGTTTATTATTATTATTATTTGGGATTCATTGAGGGTACAAAGAATTAGGTTACACTGATTGCATTTGTTAAAGTCCTTCTTATACTTGTGTCCTGCCCCCAAGAGGTGAGCCATACACGGTGACCCCTTACCCCACTCTTTCCTCCCCCTCATTCCTCTACCTCACCCCTTGTGACTTTGTAGATTTTACCTGGATAGAATTTCCTACTGGTTCTGCTGTTCCTCCTTAATCTGCATCAATTCTTCTGGTGCCTGTCTTACTGACACACACTGTCACAGGGACTCATAACATATCCTGAGTTAGGAAAAATAGGTTTATGCATCAAAACCTGTGAATTACCTGCACCATTATCCAAGAGTTCCAGAACTTCTGTCTTTCCACTCTGTGATTCAATGAAAGCTGTCACATTGGCTCCAAGGACAGGTACATACCCTTGTAGAACTTCTGCGTAAACAATCATTGGGCTGGGGAAGCTGTTGGTCTCTTTATTCATTTTAGCACTCACAGTGATTGGAGGCACGGAAGAATTTGCTGCCCGAGAAGTTACTGTAATAGTTAATGTTTCTGGGTTTGCTTTTGCTTGAAGACTGTAAGTCCAAATGCCCGCCTAAAAGTTTCAGGGAAATGTAATAAGTATCCAGGCTCGAGCTAATTTCTGTCTTTCTATTAGAAATCCCATTAAAAATTTAGAGTTTTTCCAATTCTAAAATAAATCATGTAATTATAGAATAGAATAAACAAGTTTTTAAGGGTTTTAAGGGTAAAGGGATTACGAGAATTAAATTGGTTCAGACAGGGCACTCCAACTAGCGTCCTGTGTGATGCCTATATTTTGTATATATTGATTGGAAAGAATTAGTTTTGAAAGTTTGCCTTGGTTTTGGCTTTGTTCTTTAGTCTCACAGTCCTCAGACTCACTGATCTGGACAGGAGTCATAAGGAAGGACTCTGAGCTCTCTGCCCACCAAGCGGCAAACACTCTTCCCAAGTTTACTTTTAAAAATTCTTCTTAGACTTCCTTCTTTTCTCCTTTCTGATACATAAGTTCTTTTTCCCTGTTTTCTGCCATCATAATTTTCAGGATCACCCAGGCATAGAAAGGACATACTATTTTATGTTAATTTTGAAGTCGGTGTGATGTTAGTGCTCACATTTATGACATTAAACAATTTCTGTTCAACTTTTAAGATCATTTGAGGAGAAGAATAAGAGCTGTTCGCTTACCTTTGCAGTTTCTTCAATACTGAGGAAGGCCATTTTGGAAACTGTGTCCATGGTGAAGTTTTTTATTATGGATCCACTGGGATCCCAGAGAGAAATACTGGGAGGCTGTTTGTCCCATGTAATAAGAAAGAAGGTATCCTTCCCCACTGTGCTATCGATTATCACGGTATCATTCATCCAGGGATCGCTGCTCAGTTGTAATCCCTTACTTTCAAGCTGTTTGAATATAAACAGATTTTAAAGTTAATGTCTGCAGGAAGAATTAACTTTATTCTTTTTAATAATTCTTAAATTCTGGTGTGAGAACAAGCTTGTGTACCAGCTTGTGATCTCTCTGAAAGCGGAGACTGGGATTTGACAGTTGTCAGAAAGTGTGGGAGTGCAGGGGTCAGAGGAAAGGACGGGGTCTGGTAAAAGGCTGAGAGCGGGAACATGGATTTCACGGGAATATGACCCTATTATATTTTCCCAGTTGTCTTGGCAAGCAGGATATTTTCCTGATGTGGAATTTTAAAGTAGTTTTTTATATAGGATGAAAGGCAGTAGGTATGTTCACGAGAGGGCAAACTGATGTTAGGAGGTGGGAATCCTTAGAAGAGAGGGAATAGAGAGGTAGGACTTTCTCGGAGAGGAGCTTTATAGCAAGTTTTCCAAGTCTTTGTTGATAGTTCTTATTTCAGAGAGCCAAACATTTTTGCCTAATTATTGATTTTTTAAAGTGACAAAAATTGTATGCATCATGTACACTTCGATCTGTTGTTTTGAAATATATGTGTTGTGGAATGTCTATCAGGGGGTCCTCAAACTTTTTAAACAGGGGGCCAGTTCACTGTCACTCAGACCATTGGAGGGCCAGACTGCGGGCCCCGGCACGAGTCAGCTGCTAAGCAGGACAGGCAGTGGCCCGCAGGCCATAGTTTGAGGATGCCAGGTAAGTGGCTATCTCACGTATCCTTTTATTGTGGTGAGAACACTTAAAACCCATTCTCTTACTGACTTTCAAGACTACATAGATTGTTATTAACTATAGTCACCATGTTATTTAATAGATCTCTTGAACTTATCCGTCTTATGTATCTGAAATTTTTTATTTTTTGACCAATATCTCCCTAACTCTTCTGCATCATCAGCTGCTGGTCATGACCATTCCATTCTCTGCTTTGATGAATTCAGTTTTCTTAGATTTCACAAAGTAGCTTTTGTCTTTCTGTAGCTGTCTTATTTCACTTGACATAAAGGTCCAAGAGATCCAGATTTATCCTCTGACCTAAGTGCTTTCTACTGGTGTCATTTCAGGAAAGGTAGGAAATATCACTTCTACTCCAACCAGTTCTAAACCAAAAGCAGCTTTAGTCTAGTAGTGATAGAAGGGGGTGAATTCTACCACTGAAACATCATGGCCATGACAAAAAGATCAGTCCCCTGTTAGGTGAATATGTCTTTGAGTGGCAAAGTATGTATTACTGAGTTAAATTTAAAAGTAAATGACTCTTTTAGACTCCCCATCAGGACAGTCTAAGAAAATACGGAGGCTTTGGCTGCACTGTAGTGCTCGTGGGAAATAACTAAGTCAAGCGTGGGATGCAGCCTTTCCTTTGCATTCCAGCTGCCACTAACCAAGCCCAGCTTCCCAGCAACTCGGATTATGAAACATGCTTTTAACTACTCACTGTTTCTCTCAAGATCTACTCATCATGTATATGAATCCGGATTAATCTTGTAAAAATTTGCTGTCTTTTTGCTATTTCTCTATTTAAGAACCTATCACAAGCATTTCAGGTGAGGGGAACAAAACTTTCTTCCTGCCCCTTCCACACCTGTGAAAAAGTCCAAGTGTTGAGCACCTTTTGCATGCAAATGTTGATTTCCCATATTCTGCTCTTACACTTTTGAGTGACTCTGGAATATTTCATTTGGTATTCTCATTAGCCATTTTAAAAAAACAATATAAAACTATATCCTAAAAATCGGTTCTTGTTCTTATCAATTTCAGACAGTAGAACCATTGTTCTCTCAGGATGAGAATCTCAGGCAATGACTTTTTGTTTTCCTTCAGTTTATTCTTGACACACTGCCAGGCTACAGCTCACACCAATTTTTAACCTGTTTGCAGGGGCAAATCTACAGACCAGTTCTCCAAACCAATCTAGACATGTTCTAAACACGCACTTCCTTTAACTTCTGTTCTTCTTCATTGTTGAGAGATAGAGGAAAGAAAATAGAGTTTTTTTTAGGTAATCACGGAGAGTTTTAAGATAGGCAGTGACTTGATTAATTGGAAAACAGAGGATAGAAATCTTGGCATAAAGTGACAAGACCTAGACTTTTGGGAATAGAAAGAAGAGAAATAGATTTTTATAAAACATATTTTGAAGGTTACAAGCTGTGTTGATGTGGTATGTGGGGCATGAAGGAGTAAGAAGAATCAAAGTTGGCTGAAAGCTTTTGAATAACCAAAAATGGTGATGCCATCGAGATACAGAAGAGAAAAAGATGAGTTTAGAAGAGAGGTGAACAAAACCAAAAGCTGATGAAAATAGTGGTTGAAGAAGCAGGAGAAGCCCTAGGTTTGCAGATATACAATGATTATCCCTCTCATCTTTCTGTGCTTTAATTTATTTCATTCCTTCCACTAACAAATCAGGTTTTTGAGTTCATTTGTCTAATTCAAATCGATTTCATAGCAGTGCAGGGTGAAGAAAGCTTGGAAACATAATAATTTTTTAACATATTCACTGAAAAATGAGTACTTTGTTTCAGACAAAGGCTATTTTTGGTGGAAAATTAGACAATATTCGTTTTTGATGTTATCCATTAACCAAACCATATGGGAATAGGAAAAGGAACAGTATGTCTGCTTTTTCACCATTTATTTCATGCTTTCTTTAGCAGTTAATTTGATTGCATCTAATGAATAATTTATATTTTAGATTGAAGTTTTGATTTTAATTAATAATTTACTTTGAGAAAAATATAGATATCAAAATTAGAACTGCCAAATTCTTCTTTGTTATGGTAAATGCATACATGAAAGCTATGTGGGAACTCTGACCTGAATTGACTTCTGGGAGGAATCTGCATTTCCTGATGTCAGGGCCCCAAAAGCATCAATGAGGCCATTGTTCTGGGCTACATCTGATGCATAGTAATGACTTCCTCCTAAAATGGAAATACATTAACTAAGTTATTTTCTAGGAAATAAGTACTCGTTACATTTTTGGTGATTAATAGTGTAATAATCCAAACAAATCATGGTTTCAGTATGTATTATTAAAAAAGACCAAAATCACATAGGTGTAAAGATTAACTCTGAAATGTTTATTTGAAAATGTCATAACAAGTAAGTAAAATGTACCAAAATACCACAGTATCAAAACCTTAGCTACCTGAAATATTTCCACTCACCATAGAATATGAAAGAAGTGAACAATTCCATGTATTAAAGCTTACAGACTTTATATAACCCTTTAAGGGAATTATTTGCTTTTGATTAAGATAAGATTGTAACAAAGTTACCCTTCAGATTTTCTAGCCAGAGTAGATAAAAATCAGAAAGATGAAAGAGCTGCTTTGTTTAGGTATCCTAACAATAACTGGCAATAAGTGGATGGGAAAACAGAAAACAATAGAAACTGTTACTTTTAAAGGGCTACGTGGGACAAAATAAATTTTTCAATGGCCAGGAAAGCAACTGGAAATAATGGGAGTTTGTGCCATGAGTATCAATGTTTGATACTCGTGTTATAAATTAAATTATGTATTCTATTCTCTACTATGTTTAAAGACATATTAGAAACATGTAATACATTTTTTCATCACGTCTGTCTAAAAAATAGCTACCACATTTAATGCTTATCTAGAAACTTTGTTGTTAATTCAGATCTTTTCAGCCCGAGTTTCTGTTAATCACATACAATTGCCCCACAGCCCATGCTCTAGTCTCACAGATTTTCTACCATTTTCTCCATGTAGCTTGCCTTGTCATCCCCAAATGATGTTTTTTGTTTTGTTTTGTTTTGTTTTTGCTCATAATCTGGTCATCTTTTCTCACCCTTTTTTCTTTCCAGAGAAATTTGACACCTTGTTGGAGGCCCAGCTCAGAAGTCACCTACTTTCTTAAGCTTTCTTTTCCTGCCTCTATTCAATCTTGGAAAAGTTAATGGTTTCCTCTGCTCACATAGAACTTTATTCATCTATATTCCTCCTGTTATGAAGGAATGTTACCTAGTTATGTTACTTTATTAGCAGTTTTATTGGTCTCTCCAGCCAACCAGACTGAGCGCCGTGAGGACAGGCATAGGATCTGGTTTGACTCTGGTCCCCTGTCTTGGCACATCCCCTGCTGAGCCGGGGCTCCAGGGAAGTAGCTGAGTTGTTGACCTCTATGTTTATATGCTGCTATCAAATGATTGGAATATATAGGTCGTGTTTTACCTGTTACATTGCTCATCTCTATCACTGCCGGATCAGCAGACTCCCCCAAAGCAATAAAATGAATGATGGCCCCACTTTGTTTCACTTCTTCCATGCAGCTCCCTGTAGTGCTGTCCTCCCCATCTGTCAGCAGCACTATTTCAGATCCATCTATTTGGGAGTATTGCTTTCTAATCACCTGCAAACACAATTCAGAGCACAGTTGCCGTCAGGTGTTTCTAGAGCAAATAGAGTGATGGGAAATTAGAAAAAGATTATGGAGAAAATAAATAAAAGTGTGCAGAATTGGAGAAATAGCCCCTACTTTAAAATCAGAATATTCAACCAACAGTCCATGGGGGGAGTTAAACCTGAATTACTTTTATGACCCCTTACTGCAGGGGAAATGTATCCAAATAAAGTTAGGCAGGATCACACTTTGGAAAATCCCTCCCTAGACTGAAAGACAGTGACATCTCAAACTGGGAAACTCAGGTCAACCAGACACCAGAAATATAATTGTGGTATGTGGCATTAAGTATTTTTCATTTTTCTTGACTGGACTATCCTTTGATAAGCCTTTAATGTATAAAGTCTTTTAAGCATACAGAATCTACTTCATCATAAAAAAGTATCATTGATTACAAATTAGGGAACCCTTAAGTATGCTTGTAAATAAAAGATATGAAAAGTTCTATCTAAGCATGTTGAGGTTAGAGATCTTGTGATAGAACTTCTGGTTTTCTTCTAATAGTAACTAGCACCATATTGGTGTTGCTCAAAGAATACATGAATTACACTTATTGAATTCAATTTACAGCTTGAATCCTTTTCATTGAAAGCCAGTTTGAAACCCAAAGAAAGGATAAAGAGAACTTATCCCAGGATAGCAACTGTATTTCATTTTCTTTGACAACTTTAACTGGGAGTAGCTTCTATTTAAAATTTTTAAAAATATTTACTTACTGTGGCTTCTTGAAGCACCATTTTGAGAAACTGAGTACAAGCCAAGAAGCAAAAAATGCTAGATTATCAGCAGCTTTCTTGGGCACAGAGTGGACGTGTATGTAGATTTGTAATGTAGAAATAGCTAACAAAGGCGGTATCACAGATCAAACTGACCATTCCCATTATTCATAACTTTTGCTTGTTTTGAGGCAAAGAATATATATTATAATATGTGGGAGATAATATGGTGCTACTGTTTATGAATATTTGTAATGTATTAACTGTATTTTATACATGAAATGATTTAATCCAAGTCCAAACTTCCAAATGGTCTACCTATTATCTCTCTTACTCCCTACCATTCATTTATTTATTTACTTATTATTTTAAGGTGCAGTCTCATTCTGTCACCTTGGTTATAGTGCCATGGTCTCAGCCTACCTCCCAGCAACCTCAAACTCTTGGGCTCAAGTGATGCCCCTGCCACAGCCTCCCAAGTAGATGGGATTACAGGTGTGCACCACCATGCCTGACTAAATCTTATTTTTGGTAGAAACTGGGTCCTGCTTTGCTCATGCTGGTTTTGAACTTCTGACCACAAGCATTTCTCCCACCTCAGTGTGCTGTAATTATAGGCGTGAGCCACCATGCCTATCTCTACAGTTTATTTTACACAGAGCAGCTGAAGTCATCTTTGTAAAATATAAATTGACTATCATACTCTGATGCTTTAAATCCTTCAGCAGCTTTCTGTTGTGCTTGAAACAAAATACCTTATTTTTTTTAAGCTTTAAAATAGCTACTCATGGTCTATCCCTGCAACCACATTTCATACACCCTCCTTTGCCAAATTCCAGTGCCACTAGTGTCTATCATTTCTTAGAATAATCCATTTCTTTCCGAGGGAATTTTGCACTCTTCTTTTTGCCTGAACCACTGGCTCTGTCTCATCTTTCAAAGCTTAGCAAAAACGTCCCCTGTTAGAGAAGGCCTTTATGGCCTTTCCACCCAGAGTAGTTCCCCTCCTTTCTCGGTTACTCTATCATATCACCCTGTTCAATTTCTTCACAATCTGCCATTGTTGCTTTATTTATCCATTTGTTTTCTATTCCCCACTATTTAGGATGCACAATAAGAGGGACAAAGTTTTGTCGGCACATAACAGGCACTCAATAAATATACGTTGAATAAATTTAAACACAAGCAACCCTATATGTTAGCTTTCACTAGCCCATTTGACTGATGAGGTAATTGAGGGTTAGATAGGTTAAGTTTTGTGCTTGGGTCACAGTTGTGATTTGAATGCAGACCTTCATGTTACAAACCTACACCAAAATGTCACCTAATTCATGAAGGAGAGAAATTCAGTAGGGTTGGGAGAAGGGAGGCTACAGAAGGAGAAAGGATTTTGAAGCATTAGTAGAATTTTAACATGCAAAGATGGGAGAAGAGGAAGCCTTTTAGGCAGAGGAACTGCAGGTACTGGAATGGAGGCTGTAAGTGCACAGTGGGCTTGGGGAACAATGTGGGCAGCAAATTGGTTGGAAGGTAGAGCATCAGGAAGAGAGAACTGAGAAATCAGGCAGGAAAGACAGGTGAAGGGGAAGGCAGTTTTATTTGGCAGGGAGTGGGGAGAGATTTTTGAGTAACACCAGACTGAGGAATTCAGATTTAATTTTATAGACTGTGAAGAGACAGTGAAGATTCCTCAGCAGGAAAATGAAGTAGTTGACCTTAAATTTGAACTCAGGAAGACCATTCAGATAAAAATAAGATTTATCTTGTCCACTGTTATGAATTATATAATTACTATGTGATATAGTTAATATTTTTCTAAGTATGTGAATGAATCATTTCATTTAATTCTCATGAGTTAGGCATTCCCATCCTATACTTTACAGATAAGGCACTGATAGTCCAAAGAGACTGAAACCTTAGCCTAAGATTACATAACTAGTAAGTACACATCTAGTACTTTGAGGTCAACGTTCACACTCTGACTCATGTGGCTTACCCTAAACATGACTCACAGTACCTGCTACATCTGCTTTAATAGAGAAACAAGAGTTTGCCCTAATGCTGTAGAAACTCCAATAACAAAGGGCCTGAAATGGAGTCATGCCACATAACTTGCTGCATTGCCCCCCAAAGTTAATGGCTTTTGTATCCAATCAAACTTATTTGACTTATATTTAGTCCGCAATGACTCTACATGATAGCAAGGCAGATAAGTCCCTGACTGGGCTTGCAAACTAGCGGCACTAGTAGTCATTGATTCACTGGTCCATTAAAAAATCATAAGTAGGCTCGACACCTGTGGCTCAAGTGGCTAAGGTGCCAGCCACATACACCTAAGGTGGCAGGTTCGAATCCAGCCCAGGCCACCAAACAACAATGATGGCTGCAACCAAAAAAAAAAATAGCCAGGCGTTGTGGTGGGCACCTGTGGTCCCAGCTACTTGGAAGCTTGAGGCAGGAGACTCGCTTGAGCCCAGGAGTTGGAGGTTGCTGTGAGCTGTGATGCCACAGCACTCTACCCAGGGGGATAGCTTGAGGCTCTGTTTCAAAAAAAAAAAAATCATAATTGAAGTTTTTCCTAAGTGCTTAGATTTGTGCTCCATAGGATTACTTATGTTAAAATTAGGCTAGCAAGTGTGCGCAATGCCACACAACTTGAAAATGTCTTGTAAACAAAAAAGGAATACAATACATATACCGTATGATTTTTACCTGAAATGCAGTTCTAATCCCAGAGCAGATGGAAGTTCCTCCATTAGCGTTTGTAGGTAAACTCTGCACGAGCTTGTGTCTTTGGCTGCTGTTTGTGATTTGGATTAGCTCACTTTTAATAGAGGCACTACTATCAAAGTGAACCATCCCCACCCAGGATCCATTTTCAACAATCTGTAGCAGGAAATATTTTGCTGCTTGGTTCATCCGATTGAGTCGGTTATAATTCTGAATAAAAAAAAGATGAAAAAAAACCCCCCAGCAATTTTCTATAAGAAGATGATAGCAAATCACATAAAATGAGTGAGAAGAATTTATTGGTAAGAATCTTCTATGAATAGTAATTGGTGTTGTTAAAGCAATGATCATTTTTTTTCAATTGATAAAATTGAAAAGCGTTATGTGTATTGGGATACATAAAGTATAGTACAGAGCCCAGACTTTTAACTAGAACTGATTCTTGGCTGCTAGGAGCTCAAATTAGGGGTGGAGGGTGGTGGGGGGCAGAAATGAGCTGGAATTGGAGGTGATGATTCACATCTTAAAGACTCTCTACTTAGTCCTGGAAGCCTATCATTGTTAGATGTAACCACATTCCACACCTTACAAATCAAACTAGACTACTGTGGATTCCAGCCACTGGGGACTAGACTTCCCAAAAGATAAAACTTACCCAAGCATTATCTAAATTCTGAAAAGCCCAGGCCCTACCTTCCACCCCTTTCCTTTTCTGCTCCTGACCTGTCTCCACCCTTTCTCTCTCCCCACCAGTAATGGGTTAATTGGAAGTGGCTCTTTGTATCTCATCAGGACTAACTAACATTCATCTTTTCCAGGCGACTGTCCAGGAATTAAGCCTCTTCATACATTTGTCTTCTTCTGTTCTTATTAGTACTTACCCCTAACTTATGCCCAAATTTCCTTCTGAACTCCCCGAATCAAGTTACAATGATAAACAGCTCCCACATCTCCGTCTTCTAGGGCTCTCTCCACTACCTTGCTTTCCTTTAAACCTGGATCCACAGGCAGAAGAGGATCCTTCTCTTCTCCCATTCAAACATCTCGTCTCTTCCCAGTGGCACTTCCTGGACCCCCTGTCTGTGCTGGTGTCTAGTGTTTTGTTGCCTTCTCTGGAATCCTGTATTATTGGGCCCATTTCATTCAGCTGTATCATTCTCTACCCTTTTAAATAACCACTCCTCCACTGTTTGCTGAAAACGTTATTCCTATTTTACAGCATGTTTTGTTCCGCCTCAAATGTGCCATCCCTCTTGTTCTTTATCACATCGCATCCACTTGTCTGTAGTCTATTCCTTTCAAAAATTGTTTATTAATTGCTCCACTGCTACACGATGAACTCTGTTCTAGGCAATGGAGATACAAAGATGTATAGGACCTAAAGGATCCACGTCCTTAAGCATCTCCTAGCATAGGGGAGAGAACTGTGTAGTGTTAATATTGATATCATGCACACTGACAGAGGTATGCACGGGCCTTGTTGGGAATCGGTGGAAAGGTCTTGGCCAGCCTAGAAGCCCAGTCCATATCCTGGAGGAAGTGGGTGCAAATCTCAAATTGAAGATATAATTTAACCGGATGATAGGAAATGGGGGGGGGGGAGTTTTCCTATCTAACTGTGAACTCCTCAAGCACATGAATCTGAACTTGGAGAGTCACAGTAGTGTCTCCCATTCACTGAATGAGACTAGAAAGAATGATTGGCTAGATTGAGCCATATCTTCTTCATGGTGATGCTTTTGGTTTGTGCCATTGAGCATAAAGAGGTCATATGTACGGGTATTGCAAGTAAGTTAATCCTGTTCCTTGATCTGGAACAAAGTTCAGCCAAACTCTGCCAATCCTCATATCTCTTAAACATTTTCAGCAAATAGAAGGGACGTGGTTAGAAACCGTTTTTTGTATTTCAATCTTTAGTTCTGACATTCCAAATACAATTTTACTAAACGGCCTCAAACCTCTCCTAAGTAAACCATCCCATTTTCTGGAAAAAAACTCAAGATGCTGAGTTATATTGGCATTTGTTTTTTACTACAATATTTTGCTGCACTCTCTTGATGTCACGATCGTAGATAGTGATGGTACCTTATGCCCCTATGCAATTTAGAACAGCCCAGGTCTATGTAGTGCTCGGTGTGTTCTTAGCCTTTCAATCACCCATCTGTCTTATATCCAGAAAAAATGAACTTACCGACATGCTTCCAGACTTGTCAAGAACTAAGCACATAAATCTTTGACTGATCCTCAGCAATGAGAAGGCAGGTGGAGGGGGTGATGCCACCATAGGCGTGGTGTTCTTAAAATCCTGGGAATTGCTGATCACCTCCCAGGTACTTCTGTAATTGCACTTTAGGTTCTGTAGGCTTGGAGCTTCTCTGTTATGGGTTTCTTCATTACAGAATTCAAAGACCTGAAAGGTGAATAAAATGAAAACATAATTATGATATACCATGCATTTAAAAATCTAACCACAAATATAAATCATTTAAATATGTTCTGCAAATGTATTGTTTATTAAATGAAATGTCATTTACCGAGAATCAATATTGTAGTAAGGTAGATTTATTGTCATAATAACAATGGTAACAACACCAGTTCCGTGTTTTACATTTTAGCCAATGTTCAAAGTACCATATGCCAATTTATTTCATCCTCAGGTCACCTGGACAGATGTTTTGAAAACATGATGTATTTTGATTATAAATTCTGGAAGCAATAATTGGTGTACTTACAGAGTCAATGCTTTGCATAAACATGATTGATGCCCTTTCTGTTTGAACTTTATTCGGGAAGAACTGGCAATCTTTCTCATACAGTTTTGTTGTAGAATCAATTCTGCATTGTCTAGTGTAACAGCTGCCTCCTTGACAACTATAAACTCTATTTTTACCAGAGATGCCTGTAGAACACCTGAAAACAGAGGACACTTAACCTTTGAGGCAACTTAATCATTAACACTTTAAAATAATCACAGATAGTTTTTTTCACAATCATCTATATCAAGGTATTTATTCTTCTATGAGTATCACGCACCTCCCATTCTGCCAAGAAAGTTTAAGGATCAGAGTCAAAGTAATCATCTATTTTTAAAGAAATTCTAGAGGGAAACTTTAAATGGGACCCCCAGATAAACAGCCTGGGTTGAGTTCTCTGTGGGGATTGCAGCTGCTGGCCTCTAGCGTAGACATCTATCCTGCTGTGGTGGTAAATGTGCTGTAGGCACCTGGACGGAGGAACTGTTTATTCTGGGTTCTATTTTAGCTTGAGGTGTTTTGTAGATTTCTTTTCAAAGCTGATATTCACAATAGAATAAGGCATGGCATAGCTACACGTGTTTTGATTACTCAAGGAGATTTTTTATTCAAAGGGAAATGTGATTGGAAGCAAAGATGGGGTGCTGTCCAGGACTGCAGACTAAAGAATGATGGAGTATCTTAGACATGGGTTTTATTGCATGGAATTGCTCACAGGTGGCAGTGTTTACAATGACTATGCTAGGATGTGACTGTATCACATCTTTTCAGTAGGCTTTTAGTTCAAATTTGGGAAGCAATGACTCGTTTTTATTCAGTCATTTAGAGTCTTTCCCAAACCTGTCCATGCTTCTATTGCCCCCCACTAGGTGGACACACTGAAGCTATTTATATGAATAATCACAATAAATATTCTGCAGCTGAAATTAGACATTTAGGGGGAATGTGACATAAACAAACACAAATAAATGTAATACTATTTAAAATATGTCCCTGAAAATTGGTACAGTTGTGCAGAGGAAGGTCCTTCATTGAAGGACCTTGAAGCACCTTTCAGTTTGCACCTTAGTGACAAGTCCCCAGCCCCAGCAGGACCTTTGTCACTGATGAGGCTGATGGCACCCAATTTGAACTGATTCTTCCAATATTCTCTCTCTCTTGATTTCAAGGTATATTGAATATACCTTATGTAGTAGTAATACTGGACTGGTATTTTAAAGTGATCTTTATAAATCTCGAAGAAGTTGGCATTTGAAAAAAAACTTGGCATTTGGATCCTTGAAGCTGCTTTGTTTCTTACTCCACACTCAGCATTACCGACTACTTCATTCATCCTTGCATACCATGAGTAACTCTAACCTGCTCCCGGCACATAGTAGGCCTATTTACAGCTTCAGCGTAGGTGGGTTCTAACTGCTATGGTAGAGAGGTATGCAATATGTCACATTGCCAGCCCAGTGTTTGCCATTGAAATCATGTGCATTCTAAATAGGCCACCAACTACTTTAAGATACATTTTCTAAAATAAAAAAAAAAAAGCATCGTTTTGTGACATAGCATCTATTGTCTGCATTGGCACAAAAATGAATGACTGTTATTAGAAAGAAATCAAAATAAGGAAAATGAGAACAGTTAAAAGCCTAGACTCTTTGAAGAAAATTTAAATATCCATGCCTTGTTGCTTCAATTTTTTTTGACTTAGAGCTGTAGAAAGGCTGATCTTCATTGTACTCATCAAACACGCCCCATCGGAGATGAGCCCACTCGTGGACAAATAATCTACCTGTGGGAAAACATTTCAAATACGTGGTCATAATTCAAGTACCTTTATGTCTATAAAAAATTTTGTATATCAAATATTTTAAGAATTTTTCTTTCAAGATATATTTAGATTTAGGATTTTGTTTATTTTGTTACTTATAAAAAAACTTATTGCATTAAATTATGCTATATAATACATTATTTTATTCCGCAACAAGGTCAATCAATGAAACATAGAGTGTGTGCTATGCGCAGAGTGGACTATGATTTGTGTTTTGCTTTTTTGGAGGACAAAAAGGCATAGTCTTATTATAATGGCTTCTGGGACTACATAGGTCAACCAACATAAGAAGATATACGGTGTATTCGTTGTACTAAAATACCAAGGGAATGACCTGGTGTCCTAGCTTGTGCCTATAATCCCGGCACTTTGGGAGGCTGAGGTGGGAGGATTGCTTGAGGCCAAGAGTTTAACAGTTCTTCCTATTTTCAGATATCTTAAGAGATAATCTGAGCTAAGAAACACACATTGTAGCAGAACAGACTTTGTTTCCAATCTCTCCTCCACTTCTGGACTTTTTCCTGATATTGCTAACAACAAAAATTTCCACTTGTTCCTTTTTTCTGGATGGATTTACCTTTATTCTTATATTCACCCTGAAATTCTTTTTTTTTTTTTTGAGACGGAGCCTCAAGCTGTCCCCCTGGGTAGAGTGCCATGGCATCACAGCTCATAGCAACCTCCAACTCCTGGGCTCGAGCAAGTCTCCTGCCTCCACCTCCCAAGTAGCTGGGACCACAGGCACCCACCACAACGCCCAGCCATTTTTTGGTTGCAGCCATTATTGTTGTTTGGCGGGCCTGGGCTGGGGATTCGAACCCGCCACCTTAGGTGTACGTAGCTGGCGCCTTAGCCGATTGAGCCACAGGCGCCGAGCCCACCCTGAATTCTTATGAAAATTTTTTTTTATTTTAACTCCCTCTTTCAAAATTTCTCCAAGTCAAGTACTGTATCTTACATGTCTTTATATTTCTTAATACATAGTATTGTATTAATACAATTAATAGCAGTGTTTCATATAATTAATGTTTGTACATGCTATGTGTTAAGTACCATAAATGAATCACTTCATTTCAACATCCCCAAAATAATTATGTATGGTCCATGACAGTATTTTTCAATCTTTTTCTTATTATCAACCCCATAAGGAGCATTTTTAAACCTTCTTTTTTTTTCCTAATTGTATCTCCACAGTACTTTATTTTATTATAATTTTTTAGCACAGGGTCTTGCTTTTTCACCCAGATTGGAGTGCCGTGTCACAATCATGGCTTACTGTAACCTCAAACTCCTGTGTTAAAGGGAACCAATCCTCCTGCCTCAGCCTCCTAAGTGGCTAGAACTACAACAAACAACAATAAAAGAAAATTAGCCAGGCACTGTAGGAAGAAAATAGCAGTATTTTGAAGAAGTCACATTTCTTAAGTCCTTGCTGCTCAGAATGTGGTCCTGGAGCAGCATCATCAGCACAAATGTGGGTCAACAGTACCCCATTACTGAGAGCTTGAGAAGAATGCAGAACCTCGGCTCGGCGCCTGTGGCTCAATTGGCTAAGGCGCCAGCCACGTACACCTAAGGTGGCGGGTTTGAGTCCCCAGCCCGGGCCCACCAAACAACAATGATGGCTGCGACCAAAAAATGGCTGGGCGTTGTGGTGGGCACCTGTGGTCCCAGCTACTTGGGAGGCAGAGGCAGGAGACTCGCTTGAGCCCAGGAGTTGGAGGTTGCTATGAGCTGTGATGCCATGGCACTCTACCCAGGGGGATAGCTTGAGGCT
>CAUYQV010005448.1:0-22894 GCA_963574575.1 Galagoides demidoff
TGGTCCCAGCTACTTGGGAGGCGGAGGCAGGAGACTCGCTTGAGCCCAGGAGTTGGAGGTTGCTATGAGCTGTGATGCCATGGCACTCTACCCAGGGGGATAGCTTGAGGCTCTGTCTCAAAAAAAAAAAAAAAAACAAGACATTCTCTTGCCTCTGCCTCCCACTAGCTGGGACTACAGGCGCCTGGATATTTTTTCAAGATGAGGCTTGCTGTGGCTCAGACTGGTTTCAAACCTGTGAGCTCAGGAGATCCACCTGCTTGGCTTCCCAGACTACTAGGATTAAAGACATGAGCCACTGTGCTTATTCCCCAGGATCTTTTCTTTAGCCATGATCTTTGGGACCTTGACTATCTTGAGGTAATCTTATTTGGGTTAAATCTGCTTGGTGTTCTATGACTCTATGACCTTCTTACACCTGTATATTGATATCTTTCTTTGGGTTTACATAGTTTTCTGTTATTTATTTAAGTAGGCTTTCTACCTAGTCTCTCTCTCTACCATCTCTTTAATGTCAAAAACTCTTAGTTTGTCCTTTTAAGGCTATTTTGATCTTGTGGGCTTACTTTATTTTTTCTTATATTTTTTCTCTTCTGTGTGTTTTCCAATAGCCTGTAGACACAGGGTTCCCCTGCTCTTGGTGGAACAGGGACCCCTATTTTCTGGGTCTAAATAGGCTCAGATACCAGTATCATCATGGACCCCCATATTCAGGCATAAACAGACTTATAAACCTCAGCATGACCAGCACCTCATCTGGGCCACCACTGCTAGAGCAGGGAACACACCTCTCAAAAGAGGCTGCCCTCCCGGAGAAAAGAACATACCCAAGGGGGACCATATTCCTGCATAAGGGCAGTTTTAAAATTAACTTCTTTCCTGGGTGGTACCTGTGGCTCAAAGGAGTAAGATGCTGGCTCCATATACCAGAGGTGGTGGGTTCAAACCTGACCCCGGCCAAAAAAAAAAAAATTAACTTCTTTCCCCAATACCCTTGTGTCGAATGGTTGTGATATTACATCTCCTCCCACTCTCTGCCTGCAGGGTAGGAAATGCAGTATATAAACCCCTACAGAGAAGGTCTACATGAGCTGCCCACCTAGGTCCCTGCCTTGGGCTTGCTGAAGGCTCTGACTTTCTCCCTCTTCCCTTATCTTTCAATGAACTCTGTCCTTTCATTTACTCATGTGGGCCATGGGTTTGTGGGTTTATTCTTAGATTCTCCGAGACCAAAGAGCCAGCAGAGAGAGAGATTCTGTCTATACTATCTTCCAACCTACTAAGTATTTCATCTGTTTGAACAATTGTGCTACTGAGAGACTGACACCTTTCTTGGTTTGTTAATTGAATTCTTAAGCTCTAGAGTGTCTGCTTGATTTGTTTTATTATTTCTTTTACTTTGTTACATTTCTCTGATGGCTTCTGAATTCTTTGTGTTGTTTTGAAGTTCATTGAGCTTCTTCAGGACAGGCGTTTTTAATTCTTTTCTGAGAAGTCACCTACCTCCATCATTCCAGGACTGGTACCTTATTCAGTTCATTTGGCGAGGTTGTATCTTTTTAGATGTTCTTGATGCTTATGGATGTTGGTTAATGGCATTGAAGAGTGGGTAATAATTTTATTCTTCATTTTCTGGCCTTATTTGAATTGATTTTCCTAAGAAAGCTTTCTGGATATTCAAAGAGAAGTGGGTGTTCTGGTCTAAATTTTTGGTCACTCCTTTCATATCAGCACTGGAATTGCCCTGAGCCCAGTAATGTCATGTCTCTTGTAGACTTCTGGTGGCACTGCCTTGGTGCGTGGGTACCATCTTGGGTTAGATACAAGAAAATCTCCTGGATTAACAGGCAGTTTCTCCTTTTATTCTCTCACTCTGTGCTGGGCTACTTGAGTTGAGGAAGGAGGGATGTGGGCACTCCCTTGTAGCTACCAATGCCAGGGCTCCGTCTCACCCAAGTCTGTGGTGACTGTTGCCTGGCTACCTCTGCTGTTTATTCAAAGCCCAAGGGCTCTTTAGTCATCAGGTGGTGAGTCCTGCCAGGATGCAAGGCAGCATGTTTCCTCCTGGCCTAGCCTGGGTCCAGAAACACTATCCAGGAACTAATGCCTAAACTCAGGGGCCTCGGGAGTCTGCTTGGTACTTTTACTGTAACTGAGCTGGTACCAAAGTTACAAAACAAAGTCCTCTGTGAGCTTCTGTTTCCGTTTCTCTTTTGGAAAAGGACTCTCCTGAGCTAGGCTACCTAGCATTAGGGTTGGAGGTCACACAGCTCTGCTGTCCTGAGTTGCTGGTGTCTCACTGCATCACGTGTGCCTGAAGTCCACTGACTCTGAGCCCCCAATAGCCACAGGAATTGCCCCGGGGCTGCAGTCCTGATGGCTCTACTGCCTTACAAATTTAGTTCAGGCCCCCACTGCTCTTTGTCTGCTGGTGGTGGGGCTGGTGGGAATTTCACCTTGGCGATGGAGAGGATTTCTCTCTGGTCAGGCTCTGCATCAACACCGGCAGATTGAATCCTGTGCTATGTTCCTCAGTGCCAGGGCAGCCCAGTTTCAATTCAACACTCTATATTCATTTAATTCTCCAGTCTCTGGCACCTAGCATCTCTCTCCACTAGTGTGGCACTGCCAGGGAATGGGGGAAAGGTGTAGGCAGTGTAAGACTGTGTCTTCACCCTCTTTCCTTGATTTAATGTAAAAACCAGGTAATGTGATTACTTTCCTGAGTTTTGATTCTTCTAATGGTGATTGTGTGCATGGACAGTTGTTTACTTAGGTGTTCATCTGGAAAAAAACTGCTGGAAGTTTCTACTGAGCCGTCCTGCCTCACCCCTTTATCTGCCTCCTGTCTGTAGCTCTGTTTGTCTCCCTCTTTCCCTTCTCCCCTCCTTGTCTCCTTTCTCTATAGCTGCTATGACATCCCATATTTTAGGTCTTCCCTATGTCTAAAATTGAGAGAAAAATAATTACAAAATAAAAATAATCCCCTTTAACAACAGTAACCTACCTTTCTGGGTTCACCCAAATTCACCTTTCAGTTTCTTGAGCTGAATGTTTACCATGTGTAGTTAACTCTTTTTAACTGTGTTTTTGCAGATGTGGAAGCGCAGAATTTTTTTTGTCACTAGACCTTAATGAAAGAAGACCACAGAGACCTATAGCCCTACGTTTTAGCATACATTACAAGTTCTATCTTTATAGTTTTACTTAGCTTTTTGAGTGACATTGATAGATAGCCTTAGATAATTAAACAATTTTGTTTTGTAAACCTAAGATTTCAAGCATTAACCTCAACTAATGTTAGCCCAGGAAAAGAAGAAAAAAACATTTATTTTGCAATACACATTACAATGTGTCTCATAAAATTCTCTTTCAAATTAATTCTCCCAATATTTTGGAAAATCATATTTTTGTCTGGCATGTTCTTGGCCTAATCATAGAAGAGATAAGTTTATTGCTTACATAACCAAGTGAATCAGACATGGAAAATACGTATTAAATTATTTAATTTATTCTTCTGCCAATAGTGTATTATTCCCTGAAGTCTATTGGTCTGTTTCTTAGACTTCTTACATAATTCACTAATAATTTAACCAACATTCCTTATTTTCCTTATTCATTTCTTAATTGACACAGATATTTTCTTCTAGTGAAAGCAATTTAAATTAATATTTGAGGACTACATAAAAATTACATCACATTTTTATAGTTATCCTTGTTTTTTACATGTAATTAAAAAAACCTGTATCACCAATGACATATTTTGTACCTGTTATATAAACAAGAAAATGAATATTCAGGGAAACTTCAAAACTTCTTCAAAATGTTGTCATTAGTGACTTATCCAACACAAACGACCTTCTACTATTTTAAAATTCAAAATGATAACTATCTTAAGAAAATTAAATGGAAAAAAGAATTAAATACAAATTATTAAATTCCACACTGGATTAGCAATCCATCAAACGTACTGAAAAAATGTGGGAGTTTTTGAAGAATTTAAGGGTCATATCACTTTAGTGATGATTATTTTCACTCCTTTTCAGTTTTGACAAATACATAGAATTATGTAACCTCAACTAATATCAAAACATGGAATGTTTCTACCACCCTTCAAAGTTTTCTCATGCTATCCCTTCCTTTCTTGTTCTGCTTTTGACTTCTAGAAATCAGTGATTTTTCCTATGTCACCATACTTTGTTCACTAGAGTGTCATGGGGGGGACATGGTGTGTTGTACTCTGAGTCCAGCATAATGATGCCTTGGAGATTTTTCCCTCTGTTGAGCGTCTCACAGTTTTCCTCTTTTTACCACTAAGCAGGATTGTATTGTATGGATACATCATGGTGTGTTCAACTGTTTTCCAGCGAGGGACACTGAATTTATTGTCCGTTTTTGGCAGATAAAGCTGGTATGATATTTACATGTATACAGATGTTTGTAAGAATTTTTTTTTTTTAAGAGACAGAAGTTCTCATAATGCCCAGTCTATTGAGTTCTCCTAGACTTTTATTTCACTTGTGTAACTATCAAGAATGGAATTGCTGGGTTAGGTGTTATATTTAATCTTCTGATTTCCAAAGTGACAATATTATTTTGCATTCCCACCTTCCATCCCTCCCTCCCTCTCTTTTTTCCTTCTTTCCTTCTACATACCTGGTTTCTTCTTTTCCCTCCTTTTTTGCTATTTTAAAAGATTCATAGAATTTCATTGTAGCTTTAATTCACATTTCCTTCATAAATAATGATGTTAAGCACTTTTTCATGCGCTACTTATCTGCCATCTGTACAATTTCTTTGGAACTGTACCTATTATATAAGTGAAGACCTATCTTTCATATCTTTTGCACATTTTATTTTATTGAGTTGTGTTAGCCTATTTTCTTATTATAGAGTTTTAAGAGTTATGAATTCAAGATACCAAAACAAAAATCTGGTCAAATGTGTGATTTGTTAAATATTTTCTCCCAGCACATAGATGGCCTGTTTTCTCAGATCTCTTAACAGTATTTTTTACAGAATACTTTTACAAAGTCTGTTTAATGCTTTTCAACATGTTAAAGATTATGCTGTTGGGGCCAAATGTTATGCTCTGTTTTCTTCTAAAAGTTATGAAGCTTCAGGTGTTATGTTTAGGCCCAAGTTTCTTTCTGAGTATATTTTTCTACAAGGTGTAAAGTAGGATATTCGTTCAGGTTCCTTTTTTTTTTCTTTTTGCATATAGTTTTCCAATTGCTCCTTCATAATCTCTTGAAAAGATTATTTGTACTCCATTGAACTGTGTTAGCAGCTTCAAAAATCAATTAGTCATGCACGGGCGTGTGGGAAAATTATGGTTAAAGAAAAAAAAGAGAACTTTGCTTCAATGTTTCTACAAAGGACACTGCCCTCTGATACAGAGACACGTATTAAGTTGGAACACTGAATTACGCTGAATGCTGTTTTTTATTGTTCTATACTCCACATTATATTGGAACAGTAGCTTTGTATTTGTTTATTTTTCTTTATATTTTGCTAAACAATCTTTCTCTTTTACGGGAGAAAGATTCCTGGAGTGGTAACGTAAAAATGTTTCTAGATTCTAGATGCACATTGTCAACTTTTTTCAAATAAATTATAATAATTTATACTGTCATTATTATTTGGATTGTCTCATAATGTCATATATTAATTAACATGTTAAGTGAAATATAATGATGGCAATTTTAAAGGCACACTTTAGGGAATTAGTAGGTATGAATTTTTTAACATCTACTAATTTCTCTTCATTCCTATGCTTATTAAATATTACAAGCACTAAAGGTTTTAAATACCAGAGTTTTATTTATTTATTTATTTGCCTGAGTTCTTTATCCATTAAAAATATTAGCACTTGGTCTATCATATTTTAATAGATACTTTTCTCAGCTTTATATTTTAAAAAATTTTTAAACATTTCAAGATTATGTGGCTATACTATTATTTCTCTTTCTGACATCATGCACGCTTTGTAAGATGCAGAGTTCTCTAACATTCGGATTTGATCATAGTCACACTTATTTTTGCTTATCTGTAATTTTTTTAATTTGGAAAATTTATTTTATTTTTTATTTTATTTCAATAGATTTAGGGGTACAAGTGTTTCTATTACATGAATGAATCATGCAGTGTCAGGGCTTGTAGCGTATCCATCACCAAAATACATTGTGCCTGACAGGTGAACTTTCATGCTCCACCTCCCGCTCTTCCTCCTCCTCAATTTTTAATATTTATTACAATACTTTATAACCTTATAAAGTATTTATCTACCAATTACAAGTGAGAACACCTGGTATTCCTGAGATATCACTTAGGATAATGCCCTCCACTTCCATCCAAGTTGCTGCAAAAGACATGGTTTCGTTTTTTGTGGCTGAGAAGTTCTCTGCGGGGTGTGTGTGGCTATGTACACACAGACATGCCACAGTTTCTTTATTCAATCATCTATCGATGGACATTTATTACTGGATGCCATAAAGAACCTGAATAATTAATCAACAATTTAACAAACATTACTAATAACTAAATTTAAGTAAATGTATCCATGTTGTTCATTAACCTTCTTTATATAATAGAACTAGATAGTTTTCTGGCAGTACATTAACTTGAATTTAACCATCTTAGTATTTCCTTTTGTTATACTGATAAAATTGTGGTCTTTCTTGATTGCCTTTCACTGGACTATAAGCTCCATAAAGGTAGGGATGGTGTCTTTTCTGTTCTTTGATGTCACACGTGATTATTGAACCTTAGTTGTACTCAAGATAAATATGTTTACAAATATATGTATATATATACCAACATGTTTATACACACATATATGTATCTCGTGTAGATATCTGTATGTACGTACACATACATGTATCTATATATGTGTATAGGTACATATATACTGATATTGTTTAGACTGGCCGATAAAAAGAGAAAATATTGTACAAATGCATGAAATATTCTTAAGGGATCTATATGAAACATCAATCTGAGATTTACAGATTATAATAAAAGCAAATAGAATGAAACCTGTGTAAAGCCTTTGCCATCCATCTTCCGACTCCATCCTGCAGAATGAAGAATGTGGTCTCACTTTCCTTTCTCCTCTCCTCCCCTTCTCTGCAATTCTTGCCTTCTCCACTTATCTCATCTGTGTCATTAGAAATGGAAGATGGAGACCCCAAAGCTGGCACTCATCCTCTGTGTGTCAGATGCAGATGAGGACAGTCCCGATGCGTGCAGCCTCCACATACCTCTCTCATTTCTGTGCACACCCTAAACCTTCAAGGACTTTCCTAATGCATTTGCAACAGCACAGTTTCTTTAATTTCTGAGATTCCCTGTTGAACCATTTCAAAGGACAGCTGCATCCGTGTCGTGCCTTAATTATAGCTCCCCAGGTCTCTGCATGCAAGTGAAGTCATTTTTTAAAAGTACACATGTTTGAAACCTTGTTCATTCATTTAGATTTTATTTCTATCAGGCTCACATCTCAAAATGATTTGGGAAGTGTTACTATTGCTGCTACCTGATGAGCACATCTGCCCAGTGTAAGGAGCTTCCTCAATTTTAATTCTAGAAATGTAAAGGGAAAGAGGACAGGTGATACGAGAGAGCAGCAGAAGGGAACAGTAATGATCTGGGCACCATCTCTGCCCATTAAATGTGGGCTTCAGAAAGCGACTTTGCTTCCCTGAGTAGCACAATTTTCTCATTTTGAAACAGGGTTCGTGATACCAAATAAATTCATGTGGTTACTAATACCCAACAAATTTAGTTATTGTCTTATATAGCATTAAGGTTACTAAAGAGAAGATGATTTAAAATGTTGATATCCATGGTATTCATGCTGTCTCTGAAGTTTCAAGTGAAAGTAGCCCTCTAGGAAACTGCTCAGAACCATGGAGATCTGGGTTGAGCTACAGTGAAAGTGTGTGTGTGTGTGTGTGTGTGTGTGTATTAACACTCTTTCCTTCTATCTCTTTCTCTGTCACCTCTCAACCAAACTATTCTAGTTTCTGCACAACTCTGATTGTGCACTCTGCACTCCATTCTATGTGCCTACCTATTCCACAGAGGTAAAAGACAGCAGCCCTTCTGGTGAGGACTTCAGAATCTGTAACTTTATCTCCCCAAGTAGACCAAGGGGAGGATGGGGACTGGTCTGAATAGAAGGCTGAGAAGAATTACCCTCTCTCACAAACTTCTCTTCGTATTTTACTGACTTGAATATATCTATAAGTCTACATGAATTGAAGATTTGTCCTTCTCAAACATTTCCTTTTATCATAAAATAATGAATGTTTTTTTTAAAGAAAATGGACAAAAATCATATGTATTTATGACATGCCATATGATTTTTAATATATTTATATATTACAGAGGGGTTAGATCAAGCTAGTATAATATGCTCATATGCATTACCCCACGTAGTATTTATTATTTTTGTGGTGAGAGCATTTGAAATCTGCTCTCAGCAAATTTCAGATGTACAATATATTGTCAGTAGCTGTAGTCAACATGCTGCACAATTGAAATCTTGAACTTATTTCTCCTGTCTAAACAAAAATCTCTATCCTTTGACTAACATCTTCCCAATTCCCCTAATTCTTTTAAAAATTTCAGAATATTACAGGGGTGTACATATTTTGGTTACATAATTTTCTTTCATACATTTTAAGTCAAGGTTATAAGTCTGCCCTTCACCCAGAAAATATACATTGCACTGGTTAGGTGTGAATTTACCCCATTCACCCCCTTCTTACATATTTAATTCCCTTTGAGTTTTTGTACTTGAGAATTAATTGACTAGTTCCAATTAGTATTGAGTACATGTGGTGTTTTTCCATTCTTGCGAGACTTTGCTTAGGAGAATGGTGTCCAATTCCATTTAGATTGTTACAAAAGATACTAGATTACCATCTTTTCATAGCTGAACAGTTCTCCACGGTATACAAATACCCCAGTTTTTTAATCCACTCATGTATTTATGGGTATTTGGGTTGTTTTCATAGATTTGTAACTGAATTATGCTGCTATAAACATTCAAGTGCAAATGTCTTTTTTTATAAAATGACTTTTTCCCTTAAATACCTACTAGTGGGATTGTCGGAACAAAAGTTATTTTGACACATCTCATACTATTTTCCATAGAAGTTATACTAGTTTGCAGTCCCACCAACAGTGAATAAGCTTTCCTTTCTCTCAAAGCATTTGTTGCTTTGAGACTTTTTGATATGAGCCATTTTCTCTGATGTTAGGTGACTTCTCATTGTGGTTTTGATTTGCATTTCTCTGATGATTAAAGATGTTGAACATTTTTTCATGTTTGTAGGTATTTGACTATCTTTGTATGAAAAGTTTCTGTCTATTCATGTCTTTTGCCTACTTTTTAATGAGGATGTATGATTTTTTTATTGCTGATTTGCTCGAGTTCTTTGTAGATTCTGGTTATAGCATGTTATTGGATGTTAGCATGTGAATATTTTTTCAGCCACATGTAAAAGACTCAAACAGGATATGCACCTTTCATCACTTAAAAAATTAACTCACAATGAATAAAAGACCTAAAACTGAGTCATAAAACTATGAGAATTCCAGAAGAAAGCATTGGGAAAACTCTAATAGATACTGGCCTAGGGAAGGAATTTATGAGGAAGATCACAATGGCAACGATAAAAATAAACAAGTGGGACCTGATCAAATTAAAAAGTTTCTGCACAGACAAGGATTTGCTTCTTTTTAATCACAGTGTTGTTGTTGTTGTTGTTGTTTTTTTTTGTTTGTTTGTTTTTGTGGATAGAAAGAACAGATTGGGAATAAGAGTGTAACAAGTTTAAGTCCCACCTATATCTCTCAATGTACTTGAAGATATGTGTCTTCCCTTGTGGAGATGTTGTAAAAAGAGGCTTTTCTGGATTCCTGTCTTGACAAGAACATGAGAGACAACTCTAGAGAACAGAGTCTGTACCTGAAGAAATCCTAAGACTTGAAACACTGGCCTTTAAGCAGTGATCCTTAAATAACCACTGAAATAAGTGAGGTGCTGTAGGACCCCAGTAAGATTGGCCACATATTTTTTTCTTTTCATTAATACCTAAATTCAAAGTATCATAAATTGCTGTGACATAATCACTAATTGATAGATATGGTCACATATACACTGATAGTATATACCTACATTATAAATATTATCAATGTAAATATTGTCATTGGATTCAATGAATAACATTAAAGCTCTCCAAACTCATGTTGGGTTTAAGCTTCTTTGCAAAAGAACATGGGTTGAGTTTCTTTGTAAAAGAAAAATAACTGATGTGCCTGGAGATGGATACTGAGGTTGTGAGTTCATGGCTTCCCAGTCACGGTGCCCTTTAAAAGCCAGAACCCAGACTGCAACGGCCTCCAGATACCCTGCCTTAGATCTTACTGGTTTAAGAATTTTTTCCAGTAATGCAAAGTGTGAAAATTTACAAAGCTTGCCTGGGATGCCTTCTTTGCTCCCTGCCCCAGCTCCTCCCTGATGACCTGTTGACCTCTCCCTGGCCAAGGTCTCCCACCAAATGATGCCTCGGTGTGTCTGTGCTATCTTCACATTTCCTCCAAGCTCTATGATTTGGAGGCTTTCTGGAGGCTGTCGCAGTCTGGGTTCTGGCTTTTAAAGGGCCCCTGTGACTGGGAAGCCATGAACTCACAGCCTCAGTATGCGTCTCCGGGCACATCAGCTATTTTTCTTTTACAAAGAAACTCAACCCATGTTCTTCTTTTGCAAAGAAGCTTAAACCCAACATGGGTTTGTAGAGCTCTAATGTTAGTTCATTGAATCCAATGACAATATTTACATTGATAATATTTATAATGTATGATAATATTTATAATGCAATATTTATAATTCTTAGTGTCAAGTATTTGAAGTCACTGGGTATCTATGTTAACAAATGAGTTACGGTGCACGGTCATTAGCTGTTGAGCTAAACCTTTATGTTTCTTATCTCACTTGATCCCACAAAAATTCCTCAAGGAACTAAATATTTATATCTATGGATGGGGAATGAGGGTGGGAGAGGGATTTGAGATTTTTCCCCCAAGGTAACAAACATACAGGGTTATAGTGGCTGAATGAACACTGGTGTATATTATTTCAAAGCAATTGCTGTGAACCACTTCCTTTAAAAATAGTATGTCAATTGTTATGAGAGATTTATAAGAGCAAAAGCAATATCCTAATTAAGAAATGTAAGATGAAAAATAGCCAGGTGTTGTGACAGGCACCTGTAGTCCCAGCTACTTGGGAGGCTGAGGCAAGAGAGTCACCTAAGTGCAGGAGTTGCAGCTTGCTGTGAGCTATGATGCCACAGCACTCTACCAAGGGTGATAAAGTGAGACTCTGGCTCTATAAAAAAGAAAGAAAGAAAGAAAGAAAGGAAAGAAGGAAAGGAAGGGAAAGGGAAGGGAAGGGAAGGGAAGGGAAGGGAAGAAAGAAAAGAAAGAAAGAAAGAAAGGAAAGAAAGGAAAGAAAGAAAAGAACGAAAGAAAAGAAAGAAAGAAAAGAAAAGAAAGAAAGGTAAGATGGTATGTAAACAATTGACAAAAATATTTGCTGAGAATGATCCCCTTCCACTGAAAATCATAGAAAATACAGAGTGTAATCATCAGGTGTGAAATCTCTACCTCCTGAGCTCAGTCATGTTTCTTCAACTTTCTGGCTATGTGATCTTAGGGAACTTCACCATTTTGTTCTCTAATTTCTCTGAAAAATGGGAAAAGAATATATATGCACCCATCTATTTACACAAACACAAATACAGACACACACACATATATATATCATGAAGACATTCTTAAGATTCAGGAATTTAATATAAATAAAACAGGCAGAAAAATTTCTAGCCTAAACAAATGTTAAGTGTTTTCTTAAAAACAAATTAAAGCTAAAATATATATTGGCATAGATTTCTTGAATGTGAACTCCTGAAAGCAAGATGTGTTTGTGTGTCCTCATAGCTACATTCTCTGAGATGAGATCAATGCTCAAAACAGAGCTGTGCTCAGAAAATGGTCGTTAAATAAAGCGACCAGCCACTTTTACCTCTGAACGTGCCAACAACAACAACAAATATGAAACACAGTACTGGTCAAATCATGACAGAAGCAGCAACCATGACAGAGTGATTGTGTATAAGTTATAGTTTTAAATTGCGAGCTGGTAAAATATTTTCGAAAGTTAACAAGTCTATATTTTGAAAAAATGTTAACTAACTAAGAATTTTTGTAAAGAAAAGAAATGCAGAAAAGGCAAATGTGGATGCCATCATATATTTAGTTACTTTTTATTTATAATAATGACAAAATGTAAAATTTATAATAAAGACAAAAATTTCTGATAAAACAGAAATTATAATTTATTAGATTATTCCATGATCACTAGACATAACATATATAAAGCATATGTTGCTGTATGGAAAATCTATAAGAAAATGTAATTCAAAACATCAAAACACATGTCATTTGTATTTAATTTTACAGAGAGATGGCTGGTACACTTTTCAGTGCTATTGAGTAAGGTAATATTATTGTAGTAATAAATGACACATTTATTTCAGATTGCACCTGTTGAATTACATTCTTTTTATTTTACTGACAGTTCTTTCTTCCAAACTTGACAAGATGATCAACAGAGAGTAATTCATTTTTTGGTATAAATAATGTTTCCTTTTCTATTATTTCCATAAAAAGAGAATGAGCAAGACATGAAAACCTATAGCATGAGACAAAAGTAAGGAAAACACGAATTAGGCAGATTTTGCCCAAATTTATTATTGGGCAAAATAATAAACATTATTTTGTTTATGTTGAGAATGTTGAGAATAAGCAATTCTCAACAACCATGCTGAGAATTGCTAGTAAAGGCAGCATTCTGTTCTTGACAGATAGTCTTTTGCTTAGTTTCTCAAAGAATTTTATAGGCAGGTCACGTTGAAGGAGATAATGGTCCAGATAAATAGAAAAAGATGTCTGATGCAATATCTTAGATCTTAATTAATCAGGAATCTCTCTAAGTGTGGTTCTTCCGAAGAAACTGCAACTATTTAACAGTGAGCATGGGGTAATACTTTTTTACAAAGGCTGAATCTACTGAGGCTTTATAACTTCTAAAATTATGGCTCAACTTGAAATATTTGAGTTTTATTTAGGTATGCTAAGATGCACGTTTTGAGATGTCATACTTTTATACATAAATTTTCTCATTTTCATTTTGTCAAGTCTTAAGATTAAACAAAATGTTATATTTCATATTAAATGATATTTCTTCTAAACCAAATACAGCTTTTCAAGGGGTCAGGAGGAATAAAATGAATAATTTCTAGCAGATTTTGAAAATTGCAAGCTATTTTATATGAAATTTTACAAGTCCCTTTAGGTTATAAAGTCTTATAGATTCTTCCATTTTGGTTAGGTTATTCTAGAAAATATTAAAATTCCTGAAGAACAATATTTCCTGTACATTAGATGGAGGTTTGCTAAGTCTGACTTTGCAAGGCCATATTTTTTGGTATGAAACAAAAAGGCAAATAAATTGTTGGAAAAGTCTGGGATTTAAGTGAACCTAATTCCTAACTAACAGTGAATTTATATTCTATTTAGTCTTTGCTTTATTTCACATGATGTGTTTTCATCCAGAACTCTTTTTTCACATTGTGTTAGAATGTAAGACACGTGCAGAAAGATCATTAAACTGTATACATTCCCCTTGTAGAAGAACTATTATCTGTCACTGACTAGATGATGTCTCAAAATTTGAAAGCACTGGGGAACAAAACTTGATGACTGCCAATTTCCTAAACCACCTTGTCATCATGTTTTTACTTTCTCATCATTAGCTCAAGGAATGTTAATGGGAAGAATAAGAAATGGAAATCACTGAGGTTTCTTTCTGCACCATTTGTTCTGGTTGTACCCTTGAAATATGTGCAAATATTTCCTTTCTGATGAAGTGTTAGTTGACTGGAGTGACACACTGCACACAATTTCCTATTATCCTAAGATTACACACATGGTCATTAATACATGAGATCAAGTGGAAACCACCAGGACTGTTGACACTTTTCATAAAGACACTTCTTTTAATGGCAGTCAATAAAAACCATTAGACCAAAACATTTAACAAATAAAAATTATCTGACTCTGCTGTGAGCTGTGGCGCCACGGCACTCTACCAAGGGTGACAAAGTGAAACTCTGTCTCTAAAAAAAAAAAAATAATTATCTGATTCTTTGAACAGGCTAAAAGAAGGAATCATCTAGTGTATTAATAATTTCATTAACTATAACTAAATAATAATGCTCAGATTCATAAACTGAGTAAGCCTCAAGTTAACCCCCTAAACATGTTATATGAAGTCTACCAATAAGTTTTAAGTATATAAACTAAAACTAATGTGTTTTTCATCAGATGTGAACATCCCTCTCATAATTGTATCAGAGTGTTCAATTTGTCCAAGTATGTTCATCAAGTTCAGGAGCCGGTCTATGTGCTCTATTGAGCCCATCATCTGTTTCGTTTTTAGGTTTTTTTTTTTTTTTTTTTTTGTTAGTTTTTGCAGTTTTTGGCCAGGGCTGAGTTTGAACGCACCACCTCCAGCATATGGGACTGGTGCCCTACTCCTTTGAGCCACAGGTGCCACCCCAATCATCTGTTTTGTAAATGAAGTTATTGGAATATGGACACGCTCATTCTTTCATGTATGGTCTGCATCTGCTTTTGTGCTGCAGCCTCTGAGTTGAACAGTGGAAAAGAGAACGTGTCTGCAGTTTGCATGTTCCTGCCTGTCCCTCCCCAGCTCCTGGTCTAGCTGATAAGAGCACATCAAGTTTTCAGCAACGTGCTAGCTTTGTCCCAAGTAGCAGAATCAAATGCTTGATTACATTACCCTAATGCAAAGATACATTGATTCCTTTTCTTTATGTCTTAAAAATAGAAAATAATTAATGTGCAAAAATAATACCAGGGAAATAGAAAGGATGGGTTCAAATGGCTTCTGGATGAAATAAAATTATCTTGCCTCAGGGAAGATAATACTTTATCAAAAATGAATATTATATTGCTTTTCCCCCAAATTTTTAGAAATTGTTTTTTAAATTATCAACTAAAATTATATAGACTTGTTGCACACACCACATTTTGAGACATACATACATTGTGGAAAGACTAAATCAAGTTAACCAATGTTTTATGTTCCATCCTTTTTTGTGTGTGTGAGAATTCTTAAAATACACTCTATAGTAAATTTCAAGAATACAAACCTTGTGATTAACTGTAGTCACCAATGAAGACATGAAATTTATTCCTCCTTTCTAAATGAAACTTTGGATCCTTTGACCAACCTCTCCAATCCTCTGGGACCCCCCCCCCCCCGCCATGGTGGTCTACGATTATTCTCTGCTTGTATGAGTTCAACATCAGTAGAGTCCACAGTCAGTGAGGTCATGTGGGCTTTGTCTTTCTCTGACTATCTTATTTCTGAAGCCAAATGTCTTCCAGTTTCTTCATGTTTTCTAGCTTATTCCATATCAGTGTGGAAATAGACAGGATTTCCTCCTTTTACATAGTCTGAATAGCATGTCATTGGATGTTTACATAGTCATACCACATAACATTGTTTAGACCAAGTATGGACCTGGACAATACATATCATGGTGGTCCTATAAGACTATTATACTAGAGATGAAAAATTCCTGTCACCTAATGACATTGTAGCCACCATAACCTCATGGTGCAATAAATTATATGCTTGTGATAAGGTCTAAATAAACATACTTTGTAAGCTTTATAAGGTAAACAATTTACATAATAAGCTAGTTTGTTATTGAAGAAAACAAAATAATTTCTTATATTCTTTAAAGTAACTAAAAGAGTGAAATTAAATGTTCCTAACACAAAGAAAGGATAAATGCCTACGTGATGGATATCTTAATTACCTTGATTTGATTAATTCACCTCATGTGGCTGTTTCAAAATGTTACATGTGCTCTATAAATATATACAACTATTGCATACCCATGATAATTAAACATGAAAAATTTATAAAGAAAATGGAAAATGAAAAAATGTGATTATATTTTTACTGAAACTGAGATTACTGTGTAACTTCAAAACATTGATATTAAGATGAAAAGAGGGTGAAATAGTGATAACTAAATTGAAAATTGACCCTCGGAATTAAGAATAAGGATGTTCCACTATTAAGAGTTGAGTAGCAAGTCCAGAAGGCAGCCAGGTGACATGGCCAGAAGGAGCACCCTATCCTAGGAAGAAAGACACCAGGAAAAAATGGGCATCCTAGGTTGAACAGGCAAAAAATTCACAGTTAGGCAAAATTCCAGATGTTCTCATTTCACTGTGTTCTTTGCATCTCAGCAACTTTTCCACAGTCTCCCTTCAACATAAGAAATGCATTAAGAGTTTACTGTGTCCTCTCATCTTAGCAAGTGTTTGAAGTACATACACAGGCAAGCAGGAAAATATATTTTATATCATTATTAAATAAACATCCTTATTTACTAGGAGAACGTTAAGTGCCTATTGGGCACAGCCCAATTCTCAAAGCTTGGAATTAGATTAAACATTGCCACTCTCATTTCCTGCTGCACTTAGATTTTTCCATGATTCTTGATTTTTATCACAGCAAACTTGCAAATTCACAAAGATAGGGTGTCAATGAGAGAAATGTTGATATCCCCAGAAAGAACGTAGTGTGATCTGAGGTTGAAAATCTGTTCTACCTTGAGATAGTTGTTCTCAGTGTCTGCAAGTTATCAAACATAACTGTTTCCCTCGACAACCTAAGGCATCCCACAGCACCCCGTGAGTCTGCCGCCACCAGCGGAGGTGTGTTGGCTCACAGTACGCAGGACAGCTAGATGACATAGTAACATATTGTCATCGGGGTTTATGTAAGCAAATAAATACAACCACCTGAGCCAATAAGAAAGCAGGAAAATCAAAAAAACAACAAAAGCATTGAATTATCACCCCAAATCTATTTATGCTGAAAGATAAAGACCGTGGGGTCCAGGCCAGCCCTTGCCTCCCTCCTCACTCCCCAGTTATTACTGGTAATATCAGTGTTTGACATCGTAATGTTTCTATTTGCCCACTATCCTCTTCTCTCTTTTATTTGGGGTGGTTTTTCCTTTTCTGTGGAGTTCTGCCGAGCTGTGCACCCGAGCAGCCTTACCCACACAAACCTGGCTGGGTCCCAGTTCGTACCACGTTTCTTGCCTGACATTGTTTTTGCATTTTATAGATTTACTTTTACTTTTTTATTGGAGTACACCTGCCTGCCTATAATTATTTTTTCTAGAATGGAGACCCCCATTAGCATAGCCTCTTATTTTTGTCTACAAACATGAAAGTATTATTTTACCAACACAATTACTTAAATGCATATGGCACTGTAGATTCAATACATAACTTGCTCTTGCAGTTCTGAATACATCACGTCTTTTATCTCATCCAAGGATGATGGTATCACTTTGATTGTTTCTCCTTTTAAATAACTTGTCTCTTTCTCTTGGGAGCTTTTAGATTTTTTCCTAATCAGTGTAAAATGTAGGAGGAAGTGTTAAATGTCAGTGTGATACTCATTGATCCTTCTCACTTAGGTTCCTTTAATGTGAAAATTCACACTTTTATTTATCTCAGAATTTTTTTGTTGTTGTTATTTTCATCCTTCTATTTTCTCTGGCTCTTTGATATAATTCTGGAACAAAAGGGAATTCAGACTTTCAGTATATGTCCTTCTTGCTTCTTTTAAGTAATTTTGCTCAAATTTTTGGAATATTTTCTTGTCTTTCTTTTGAAATAAAAATGTTTACCCTATAGCCACTTTGGTTCATTATGCAGTCCTTTTCCTTTTTTTCCAATAATAAAAACACTACTTGTACTTTCCAGGAACTTCTTGGCGTTTACTTTCTTCTCTATTGCAATTTTTTCTTTACAGAAGAGGGGTGCAAATGTCCTCCTGATCATCTCTAACATGGTTTTGATTTTTATTTTTCTCTCTACAATTTATTTTTTTATTAAATCATAGCTGTGTACATTAATGCACAGATTTAATTTTGAAAAGAAGCTTTAAGTTCCCTCTTTTTTCTCCATTTAATTTGAAGGAATGATTAATTCTGTTTTTCTTCTTCTTTTCTTTCACATAGTTGATTTCAGTCAAATGTCTGTTCATTCATAATTGTAAATGCCAAGTGATGAACAAAGGCACCTGTTTGGTTCCTCCAGCAGATGTGCAGGTCTGTTTTCTCAACAGGCTTTCCATCTCAAGGAGACTCCTGTGGGCCACGTGAGCTGGAGGGCACTCACTGCAGGTTACGGGCGTGAGGAGGAAGGAGACCAGCGTCTTGAATGCTTCCCTTCAGCCAGAGTTGCCTCTGTCCCATGAGACACAACTGTCTTGACTTACCTCCGTCTCGGTTGCTCCTCTTTGTTGTGTGTGTTCTGGCCTTTCTCCAGGGCTGTGGTTTACTATCAATACCATTTCCAATTTCCAGTCTGATGATAGCTGAGTGTTTCCCTGTTGCTCTGTACATTTTTCTTCTTTGAATCATTGGTAACATTTTAGTGATATTTGCAAGTCAAGGTAAATGTGGCTCAGTCCAGTGGTGTGTGGGAGCTGGCTTTTACTGGCTTGCAAAAGTTGACTATTAAAATTTTAAGAATAGTCAGAATCATATGACTGTGATTGTTAAACACAACCGTTATGAAATAGTATTCTATATAATCTCAAAATTAAATAAATCATACTAAAACAAAGGTAACAGATGCTCAAAACTCTTCGCTTCCACATTATTTTACTGTTTTACTACTACCTATGATGTTCAAGTTCTCCATGTGTGATTTTATCTGCATCTTAGAAATGCTCTGGGCTCCTGATCATCTCTCCCCGTGACTCACATGTCATGGTGACATCATGTTGGTAGGTTGAACTAGCCATGGTACACATTGTCCTGAAGTCAGAAAATTAAGTCCACAAACTCATCCTAGAAAAAGTGCTCCATCCCTCACTGCTGAGTATCACTGTGGTCCCCTCTGAAGGCCTCCCCTTGGCCATCTTGTTACCATGGTGATATTCAGCAATGAGATCTGTAACACTTTTTCCTAGCATGAGTTTGTGAATGTAATTGTCAGACCCCATATGAGGACAACTTTGACGGCCATTCCAGAAAATGAGTTCCAAAATTGCTTTGGAGGGTGGACTAGATGCCCGTGTCAGCGTAAAGCTTCCCAAGGGGAGTGCCTGGTTGTCACAGAACAGCCAATGCTGCAAATCAAGGACATTTATCTGCAGATCACTGTTCTCTCTTCTATTTTCAACCAGATCCCAGTCACTGACTTTAGATGACAGAGAAAATTAGCTGAATATTTTGGAAGAAAAAGATCATATTTATTGACACACACACACAGAGAAATACATACACATAATTTAAAGGAATATATTCACATTTGCTTTTTTATGATTTATCAATGTATCATGTAATAATCCACCACTTAATTTTACTTATTTTGCTGTTTGTTTCTCAGTAAATTATGTGACATTTTATTTCAAGATGGTTTTTGAATACATCTGCCAAAGGAAAACAAGTTCCATCTAGGAGAATGATATGAAAAGGCATGTACTATAAAAATCATTAGTTTACATGAAAATGAAATTATTTTATTTCTGCATCCCATTGATAATTATTAAAATGACTATTGGAGGAGAACTTTACATGGTGGGAGATTTAGGACAAGGTACGACGTGGAGCTCTCACAGCCAGAACAGTCGGTCACACTCCTTCCTAGGCAAGTGGGACCTTTGTGTAACATGTGAAGAGAAGTGTCCTATGTAGAGAAAGAACTTTACAGCAGCCATTCTCAACCTGTGGGTCACGACCTCTTCTAATGATGAAAATACATTGCATCCTTAGGAAGGTTGAGAGCCACTGTACAGGATGTAACATTTTGGCCTGATTATAGATACTTGCTCACTGTGCTTCTGCAGGGAAATACTTCTTCTGTGACATGATGATCATCTTTCTGAAGTACTCCAATTTTAGTTTGTTATTTATGGAGTCTATTACCGGTAAGATCAAAATGCACATTTTCCTAAACTGATCCCTACCACCATTGTCTCAAGTCAGACGAAGGAACATTTTACTGCTTCGTGATTATTCATCTATGACTAATTTCACATTGAATTCTAACTTGAGAAAATGTTTTGCAAAGGATAAGTGACTCACCTCTGTTAGATTGAAAATGTATAAGGTCCTTTATAGCTAGAAACAAGTATTAGATATCCTTGCCTTCTTTCTCTGAACATACTCTGTTCTCCCTCTTCAGTCTTCTCTCATGCTTTAACGACATCCCAAAGCCCCGAGTCTGAATGTAGCTGGTTGTGATGTTCTATAGGGTTGGCAGTAGGATGTCACAGGTCAGCTGTTCTTTCCTGGTTACTGCTGCCAGGTGGAGGAGGTGGGCTTATGCAATAAGCTGGAAGTCCTATGTGCTTATTCCTGCACAAATAATGTAAATGCTTAAGTACTTAGCAGTTCATATAAAGCTTCTTATTGGAACTAGAAAATACCTTAGTTACAGTGTTGGTTAAAACCACAACACAACTGGTCCTGCCTTCATCTGTGAATGGAACTAGATTTAATCACTGACCAAAAATGTTTAATGGTCCTGTTAAATATCAGCCACGTCCGCATGAGAAAATAATGCACTTTTGTTATGCTCAAGTTATAACCTACCCGACATCAACATCAGATGCTAATGGAATATTTTTCTTAATTTAATATGCAAATAAAAAGTTAGAAATCTTTCTTCAGTTACTTCAGCTTGTTTCGATTTCAGAGATGGACTATTTGAGAAGAATGACTTTCTAACATAATTCAGTGACCTACAAAATAAACTCGTTTCTCCTGTCTCCTGTTCTGGATAATGAAGAAAGTAACTACCAGTCACTAAGTGTAAGAGGAGGTGTTCATAGAGGTGACGAAGTGGATACCAGCTGCTTAGAGAGGTGAGGAAGTGGAGCCCAGGATGGCCAGGACAAGGCTGTTGACATTGCAAACACATTCTTTCTCCTTCCCCTCATTACTCTTTTAGAATCTGCCACAAACTCGATGAGCATGGTTAAGAAATCACAGAGCACCTCAAATCCTCAGAAGTAGAGAGGAAAAAGGAAAAGAAGTTTCTTTTGTTTTTTATTTTTTTATTTCCTTGCTTATTAAGAAGTTTCCTTTGGAAACTTTAGAACTTTTTTTGTAAGATTGACCACTGACTCATTATTAATCATGTCTTTATTAAGTATAATATAACTTCTATGCTTGTTTTGGATATATGATTAAGTTGATGGTAAATTTCTTCACGAGTGACTTGAGAACAAGTGACATTTGAGGCTCACCAGGGATGTGGTGTTTCAAGCCCCTTATTCATAGACAATGTGGTTCAGTTCAGTTTAATGAACGTTGGCATCATCTTGTCAGCTGGGGATGCATTCCTCTTTAGCAATAAAAATGAGGAATAGAACATAACTCCAAGCAAGAGCCAAATGTGCATGAACAGCAGGTAGGAGGAAAAACTTCCCTATTATGAATGAAGGGCAAGTTGACAAGCACTTGCTGAGTTCCTTAATGATTACCTTGAGGACCGAGTAGTCACAGAATGCACATAAAAGAATGTATGGGTTGAAATAGAGTTTTAGGCTTTAGTTACGTAGTAACACAGTTCATTAAACAAAACACAGAAAACCCGGTTGCCCTGACATCACAGCCATAGCTCAAAGTAGAAGGGTGTCACCGCTGATGGTTTTGGCGTCTGTGTGGCCAAGTTCGGGTTTCGTATCCAGCTGCGATGTGACTCACGGGCGCCTACTGTTAGCATGTCCTTCAAGCCTGATGGATTGCTCAACGGGCCCTGCTATTCCAGGAGGTAGATATCAGTTTATGTGTCATAATATCTAAGTTATTTATGGAGATATTTTAAGAAAATGGGTTATAAAATGTATACACACTATACATATACACAAATGACAAAAGTCTTAAAAAGAGAATAGGCTATGGAGTTATTCATCTATTAGGCACCTGTATTGTCTTGGTATTATTAAATAATATCAGTTAGTTTATGCTTGCTCATGTGTAATGGAAACCAGCATAATAATTAACCTCAATATGTTAATTAACCTAATTATTTTCTAATCATCCTCTCAATGTCTTTTCTGTCTTATTCTTTAATACAATCTATATTTGTATGTATTTTAAGCCACACAATAACTTTTTTAAGAAATGGCTTTGACATCACAAAGAGAGTAATGAAAAGCATAAAATAAATAGCCAGAATAGATCAACTCCTCCAAGGGAAAAGGGGGAAGACATAATTGAAGACCCCATCCACAAGCAAATGGCTGGGATGTCAGAAATCGAGTTCAGAGTGTGGATAGCAAATAAGGTTAACAGACTGGAAGAAAAGAAGGAATTAGGAGCTGAAGAAATTATTCAAAAGACTTCTCAAGAAATCATTCAAAAGATATCTCAAGAAATTATTCAAAAGATATCTCAAGAAATAATTCAAAAGATGACTCAAGAACTCAACGATTTCAAAGATAAAATGATCAAAGATTTGGAAAAACTGAGACAAGAGGTAGCAGCCCTCAAGGATCTGAAAGACACAGTGGAATCCCTCCATAACAGAGTGCAATAGGCAGAAGAAAGGATCTCTGATATTGAAGACAAAGCTTTTGAAGAAGCCCAGGAGCTCAAAGATCAAAAGAAGTGGAGAGCAAAAATAGATCTCACTCTCAGAGAACTCTCGGATAATTCGAAGAAAACTAATATTCGCC
>CAUYQV010005451.1:0-16290 GCA_963574575.1 Galagoides demidoff
GATCATAGGAATCATTCTATGAATATTACTTATGTACATAAAGAGTAACTGATTCAATTTACTTTTAGTACACAAAACATTAAAACCACATCACTCTAAATGTAATCTATCATTTCAGACTTTTTATTTATTCAGATTACCCTGTCCTTTTCCCATTGAGGACCACACATATAACAACTTAACCTAAAACTAAGTATTTCAGTAAAAACGCTCTTAAATTGATTGTAAGATGAATAAAATTAATTTCACGGTCAACTCTAATAAGAAAATAAATAATCCATATGGAAGTCATTCTACATGGACTTACGTACATGCCAGGTATTTACAAGGGAGAGGGATATTTGAAAGTTAAAGTTAAACCGATCCTTTTTAAAGAAAATATTACTAGGCACCTACTCAAATCCCTTTTTCTACACTTTTTACTTATAACTAAGACTACCAAAAATTGAGGGAAACTTTCTAATTTTTTAATTACGTATGTTTAATACTTATCTACAGGTTTTTTGTAGCCCCACCAAGCCATACGGAAATAAAGTGGTTATCTTAAAGCAGTAAAGGTCTGGTGAAGCAATTAGATAACAATGGTAGCTTCAAATAAGTGCTGGAACTATCAGAAGATTTTTCTTCTAGTCAAGCTCTCCCTGACTACTATGAATAATCACACTAGCTATAAGGATGCTTATTCACATGCAAGTTTATTCATTGTGACCATCCTTAAATTCATTCCACATAGAGACAGTATCAGATTTCAACAAACCATAATACATTTTCTGTTCTTCTTGAAAAGGAAAACATATGCATTATAACATACTTTAAAACTACAGGGAGTTATAAAGAAGAAGATTTTCTAAATAATTTTAATTCTATGACCTAGGTGATTTTAATCCTATAACTACAGTCAACAATTACATGCAAATTCTTCTTAAAGGAAAATAAGCACATGATTCAACCACCACATATGGTCCTTGTAAATATCTTGTGCATAATGCCTCTGTTATTCTCAACTCATAAGTTAGCCCCCATTAGGAATGACTCTCATACTTTTAATTTATTAGGCCCCATGAAGTGCTGTAAAGTAGCAATTATTAAAATGTCCTATGGATGGAAATCAGTAAGGACAGAGGATTATCAAATAACTTGATCTAATTGACATTTATACAATACTCCAAACAGTAGAATATACATTCTTCTCAAGTTCACATGGACATTCACCATGACAACCTACATTCCAGCCCCAAAAACATAGTTTAAAAAATTCAAAGAATGCTCTGGAAGGCCAAGGCAGATGGATTGGCTGAGCTGATGGGCCCAAGACCAGTCTAAGCAAAAGCAAGACCCCCATCTCTAAAAATAGCTGAGCATTATGCGGGGCACTTATAGTCCCAGCTACTCAGGAAGCTAAGGCAAGAAAATTGCTTTAGCCCAAGAGCTTGAGGTTGCTGTGAGCTATGACATCATGGCACTCTACTAAGGGTGACAAAGTGAGACTCTGTCTCAAAAAAAAAAAAATTCAAAGAATGAAAAGTATGTAAAGTATGTTCTTGGATAATATGGAATTAAACTAGAAATCAGCAATAGAAAGATAGCTGGGAAATGCCCAGATTTTCTAAAATCTTCTAAAAACCAAGAAATGGGCAACACATTCCTAAGTAACCCATGAGTCAAATAAGACATCTGAAATGAAATTTGAAAAACTTTAACTACATGAAAATAAAATTACAACTTGCCAAAATATTTTGAGATGTAGCAAAAGCACTGCTTTAGAAATTTGTTACATTAAATGCTTATATTAAAACAGAAGAAATACCTGAAATCAATAACCTGAGCTTCCACCTTAGGAAACTAGAGAAAGGAGAACCACTTAAGTCTAAAGCAAGTAAAAGAAAAGAAACAAAAATTAGAGCAGAAACTGATAGAATTAAAAACAGGAAAAAACAGCAGAAACAAAACCAAAATCACTTCTTTGAAAAAGAAAATCAATAAAATTGATAAACTTTCAGCTATTCTAACAAGAAAAAATAGATGACATAATTTATTAATATCAGAAACAAAAGAGAGATCCTTACTACTTATCCCATGGACACTGAAAGGAGAACACAAAGGAATACTATGAACAAGTCTGTGCCCACAGATATGATGACTCAGATGAAATGGACCAATTCCTTGAAAGACACAAACTCACACTAAAGAAATTGAACCAATAATGAATTACCTTCTAAAAAGAAAACACTAGGCTCAGTGCCCATAGCTCAGTTCTTAGGGCACCAGCCATAAGCACCTGGGCTAGAGGGTTCGAGCCCGGCATGGGCCTGCTAAACAATGACAACTGCAACAAAAAAACAGCCAGGTGTTGTGGCAGGCACCTGTAGTCTCAGCTACTTGGGAGGCTAAGGCAAGAGAATCACTTAAGCCCAAGCATGCGAGGTTGTTGGAGTTGTAACACCATGGCACTCTACACCAAGGGCGACACACTAAGATTCTGTCTCAAAAAAAAAAAAAAAGAAAGAAAGAAAGAAAGAAAAAAAACCCCACCAAATCCAGATGGTTTCACTGATGAAGTCTACCAAACAGTTAAGGAAGAAATATCACAACTCCTCCAGAAAATGGAATTGAGAAGAACACTGTCTAAAGTTTCCTATTGAAAACTGTCCACTGTTTTGCTATTAGGAAAGCAGGCATCACGGCTTTAAATTCAATACATGAAAAGCTGCCACTTCAATATGCTAGAGAGCATTCAGGTAACTTATTACTTCCTATAAAACAACACTTTTTTTTCTTTGAGACAGAGCCTCACGTTGTCACCCTCAGTGGAGTGCCATGGTGTCATAGCTCATGGCCACCTTATACTCTCCTGGGCTCAAACAATCCTCTTGCCTCAGTTTTTTTTTCATTTTTAGTAGAAACAGGGTCTCACTCTTGCTCAGATTGGTCTCAAACTCATGAGCTCAAGCAATCCACCTGCCTCAGCCTCCCAAGTGCTAGGATTACAGGTGTGAGCCACCACGCCCAGCCTCAACTTGTATATTTTAAAGAAGTTTGTAAGTACTTTCTTGATTGGCACCACTTGTATAAGGTAGTAAAGGAATAGGTTATCAAAAGATGTTAATTAACCCTGTGCCTTTTTACTAGACAGTCCCTACACTTCAACAGATACATTTCCCTCTCAGCCACAAATGCTATAGTCCAGGGTACTTAACCATTGGTACCTATTCCAAATGTCTTGCTTTGATGACATTTCATTGTTTATTCATATTTCATAGGCCTTTTATAATCAATCCATCAGGGGAGTGCTCCAAGTCAAAGTTCTTAACATGCCCAAAGGGAAAGTAAAGGAAGCAGCAAAAGCTAGGTCGGGGCTTCTGGTCCAGGCAGGATAGGAAAAAAAGGTCTAGGAATGAAAACTTGGAGGCACAAAGGAACAGCAGAAGAGAAAGCTCTGAGTATATTTTAAAAAAAAAATGAAAAGCAAATTGTGTAGTTGGTAGGAGCCCAGTACACAAGCCCAGAATATTACAAAGAGCCCTAAAAGCCAGAGTGAAGAACTGTAAACTACTGGGAGGAAACGAAAGCTCTGAGCAGAGACTGACAGGTTCAGAGATGCGTTTTAACATTCCTCTGGCAATCAAATGGCTTGGAAGGGAAGGCTGGAGTCATGAGGTGACAACAACCAGGCTACTGTAATGGTTTCGCCAAGAATCACTGAGGGCTAGGCTGACGGAGGGCTTAGTTGGCAGGTACCAAAGGCAGACCACACAGAGTGATGACCATGGGAGTTACAGTATACACAGCAATAGTGAATGCCAGATCTTAAATTCATTCATTCATGCACACAAGAAATTACTGTTCTAGGATGTGGCAACATAGCAGTGAGCATAATCAAGTTCTTGATCTGAACAGAGCTCATATTGTAGTGTGCGTAGGGGAAGGAGGAGGTAGGTAAGGAGAGAAATAATTGCAAAATTATATACAGTAGGTCAGATGCAATAAGAATTGTGGTGAAAACTAAAGCAATATAAAGGACACAAGAATTGTAAGGGGGTGGGGAAAAGTGGTAGGGCTTTCTATTTTGTTTCAAATGTTCAGGAAAGGCATCTATAAAAAGGACCTTCAAAGTTCTGCACGAAATGAGAGAACAATTTTCTCCACACCATCCCTATCTGTGGTGACTTTATATCAAAATTAAAAGTAGCAATAACATTTGGCTATAATTCAAGCTATAAATATGTTCCAACTTACAATATGTATCATGGCTGGGTACAGGTGGCTCATGCCTATAATCCTAGTACTCCAGGAGGCCAAGCAGGTGGATCGCCTGAGCAAGGGCGAGACCCCGTCTCTACTAAAAACAGAAAAACAAGTCAGGCCTTGTGGTGGTCACTATAGTCCCAGCTACTCAGGAGGCTGAAGCAAGAGGTTCGCTTGAGCCCAAGTCTAAAGTTGCTATGAGCTATGATGACACCATAGCACCCAGAGTGACGGAGTGAGACTGGGTCTCAAAAAGTGAAAGGACGGGGGAGGTGTCTGTGGCTCAAAGGAGTAGGGTGCCAGGCCCATATGCCGGTAAACCCAGCCCCAGCCAAAAACTACAAAAAAAAAAAAAAAGGAAAAGAAAGGAAGGAAATTTAAAAAAAAAACTATTAAAAAATAATAAAAATAAAATATGTATCATGAACATATAAAAACACAAAATAAAAGCATTTAAAAGGGCATACTTTAAGTGAGCCAAGTCATAGAAAGATATGGCCACATGTACAAATGCATATCTTAAGTAGTATTTTCATTCATTATGCTAAAATTATTAAATCACTATCATTTTAACTCTAAACTGTGCAATACTAAACCTTGAAATGAGGCTAGTCTAAATTGCTATGTGCTGTAAGTATAATACAAACTGAATTTTGAAAAATAAGGAATAAAAAACCCTAAAACAGGGTGGCATCTGTGGTTCAGTGGTTAGGGTGCTGGCCACATATACCGAGGGTGGGGGTTCAAACCCGGCCCCGGCCAAACTGCAACAAAAAAATAGCCAGGCGTTGTGGCGGGCGCCTATAGTCCCAGCTATTTGGGAGGCTGAGGCAAGAGAATCGTCTAAGCCCTGGAGTTGGAGGTTGCTGTGAGCTGTGTGATGCCATGGCACTGTACCGAAGGAGATAATGTGAAATTCTGTCTCTACAAAAAAAAAAACCTAAAATATCTCATTAATACTTTTTATAATGATTACACGTTGAAAATGGTATTCTAGAAATATTTGATAAAATAAAATACACTGTTAAAATTAACTTATTTTTACTTTCTTAATGTGACAACTAGAAAATTTTAAATTACACTGTACTTTAAAAGCCATCCTACACGGCTTGGATTCATGGCTCTCATATTTCTGGTGGATAGCTTTGCCCTAGACAGTTTCATTACTTGTTAATCAATTTGTCTCATGTAGCAAATTACTTACAAGCCAATATCAATTTGCAAGAAGAAAATGAGAAAGAATATTGAAAAACGATTTCCAGAAAATGTTCTCCGATCTTAATTTCTGTATTGTGTACCCGGTGCCTCCCTCTTCTTCATAGAATGCTGTTTTGAGAGTTTAGTTCCAGAGGAACCCAGAACATAGCTGAAAGGCCAAGGAAGGGAGTGGGGAACAGCATGACTAAACAAAAGTGCTCTGCCCTGTTGCCCACAGTTGAGTAGGGATGGCCAGCTGACCCCAACTGAGCCAACTACAGTCCTGCCCACAGGTTTTTACTCTTTCGCAATCATTTTGTTTCAGGTGTGTCTTTTATACACAGGGTGTAGTTGGGTCTCTGTGAGCCCTGTTGGATAGACTTCCAACATTTTTACCTACCAGGTGAACTTTCTCTGTGGCAGTATTTTCTTACTAATCCTGGGTCCCACTTTTCCTCCCATGTGGCTTTTCAAGCTGTTCTTGTTCACAGCAAAGGTCTGAGGCAAGAGTGTGAGAGACAGACCAATGAGATTCGGTTTCTAGTGTTTTAAAGTTTGGGTGTCCTTGGTTTTTTGATAGTTACACTGAGCGTATCATTTTTCTGTAGTTTTATTTTTTCTTCTTGCTGTTCTGTATTATTTGAAACTCTCAGGGGTGTCCAACATATGGCCTATGGGCCACATGCTGATTTTTGTGAGGACGTTTTTTGCTTACCTGTGGTATTAAATATCATAAAAATGTATGCACAGACCTTATCTTATTATTATTATTTTGCAATTTAATGTGTGGCCCAAGACAACTCTTATTCTTCCAATGTGCAGCAGAGGAAAAAAAGGTTGGACACCCTGGGTTTGGAGGATGTTTTGAGAGGAAACACATACTTAAGCAGTTGTCACCTGTATGTCTGGAAATCTCTCCCACTGATTTTTATAACTATAGCTGAGAAAGAGTCTATTCACAGGGATAAATCGTAAAAATATTACCATCATGATCTACCAGTAGTCACGTTCCTACCATGAGAAGGAATACAGTGTATAAGAAGGGCTGAAGCAGACCTACAGAAAAAGTCAAGATAGGAGACAAGGAGAGAGAGACAGAACGGTATTGGAGTTCCCGGTTCGGATTGTTCATAAAATCAACCTCTACTCTGCCCTTCCCAATGATCTAGCTGTTCCAATCTATAGTGAAAACTATAAGCCAGTAAATTCTCCAACCTAGCACATGATACCCTGGAGTCAGCCTTACAGCTGACAGCTCTGGAGTCAGGCTATGTGGATTCAAATCCTGGCCCTCACACATCCTAAGTTGCCCACAATGCCCTTGTGCCTCAGTTTTCTTACATGTCAATGGGGATGGCAGCAGTACCCATGTAATAAAGCTGTCGTTAGAACATGACTGGACATGTGAAGCCCTTCACACGTATGAGTGCATACAGTGAATACTCAGTAAACTTAGCTCTTACGAGGACTAGTGGTGGCTCAAATTGGATGTCTATCAATTATAACTCTGAGTCCCCATTAATCTGATACAGATTTAGACTACTGTCTTTGAATTATCGTTTGGTACAGAGGATGAAAAAATTTGAAGATATACATATATATGTATGTGTATATATATGTACTAGTAAGACTATTCAATTCACTAGCAATCTGCTGAAGAATAAGGGGATATATTCAAACCTCTGCACTGGTGAGGAGATTAGGAAGGGGTTAGGACACAGAAAGCCAGACCTCATCCCACATTGCCTGCATGAAATTTTTTCACCAGAAAAATACTCAGGGCAGAGTGAAGTTTTATATTTCAATAGTGAATTTTCATTTTACCTTTAGTCTTTTTTTTATGTTTTTAGTTTTTATTTCCTTATTGTCATTTTTCCTTTTTATTTCCTTTTTTGTTTGTTTTTTTTGTTTTGTTTTGTTTTATTGACACAGAGTCCTACTCTATGACCTGAGCACAGTGCAATGGCGTCATATCTCACTACAACCTCAGAATCGGGCACTGGAATCCTGCTGCCTCAGCCTCCAGAAGCCAGTGGGTTTTTCTTTTTTCTTAATGAGTGGGGTCTCACTCTTGCTTAGACAAGTCTCAAACTCCTGAGCTCAAGCAATCCTCCCACCTTACCCTCCCACAGTGCTGGGATTACAGGCATGAGCTACTGAGCCTTTAAATGCTATTGCCTATAAAGTTGGAAAGAATTTTACTTACTTTACACTGAGCCACAGAGGAACCATATTTTCATATTTATTTGCAAGAGAAAAAAAGTCACCCCATACCCTATACTTGTTAAAGAGTTCTTACAAATACATAGGAAGTCAAAGGGACACAGAAGTGCTCCCACAGGATGCTGGCCCTAAAGGGAGCAGGTTTTAAAAAATAATCCCTGCCAAATCAGGATGCTGAAAATAAGCATCTGATCTGCTGAAAATAAGCAGATAATAGACTTTAAAACATATATATATTTCTACTATAGCCATTAGGCAGCACCAGCTAACTGTGTTTAAGCAAATACATGAATCTACTCACTTACAAAATTTGTGATCAGTTTGCTATATAGTGTTTTCTTTATATAACATTTCAATAAAATATTGATTCTATTTTACTGTTTTGTTGTTTTTTTAATGTTTTTCAAAAGTTTCAAGTTTTGCTACATACAATAAAAAGGAAATCTGATTCTCAGCTTCAATTCTATTACAGAGAGAATATCTTTTATAAATCTGTAATTCCCATCGAGGCAGAGGTGATTCCTAGAAAGGCTGTGCCCAAGAGGCACAAATGAGTTATCACTTCTACACAACTAGGGACTCTGATGTCAGAGGAATGACTGCCAGAAATTTGAACTGTTTATTAACATGGAACCCAAATTGCACCTGTATCTTTAATACAAATTGTGAACAGGAGCCTACAGGAAGTGTTTTCCTTTATTAGGAAGATAAAACTCTGAATTTCTTGCTTCTCTTGGCAGTTTTCCTGTCCCTTCCTAAACATAACTCACAACCATCCAAAAATGCCATTTGAAATCACAGGAATTTCCCTAAAGGACTCTTCAAAATCTTCTTCCATAAGTTTTTCTGAAATAAAATTTATTTCTAATTAAGGAAGACATTCACTGCAAATAATTCATAAAGTTAAAAAAAAATTTAAGGCCACTTCTAGCCACTAAAAAACAGTCAACTTCTTGGTAAGCTTCTTCTAGGCTTATATATACAATGTTAATAAAACTGGGATTGTAGTGTACATATGGCTTTATTATATATTTTTCATTAATATGAGAACTTTTTATGTCATTAAATTATCCTTATAAAATCTTCAAATTATTATAGTAGTGTTCTCAATTTCACATAGCTTTGAAAATTCACTTAACCAACTTGAGTTGAATGGGTATTTGAGTTATTTTTTATTGCAAGTTATTAAATTAACACTGTATATATGAACTGGTATCTTAAGTATGGGAGCCTTTCCAAATATTTATTTCATTAGATAAATTCTTAAAAGTATAATAGTATAAAGAATATTAAATATTATACTATAGTAGTAGTAGTATATAGTATATTAGTAGTATTATAATATAATACTATAAAGAATACTATAAAGTATGATACTATAGTATTATATTATAATATTTAATATTATTTTATATTAATTAATAATTAATAATTTTATTTTTAGTATTATAGTATAATACTATAAAAATATTAATATTCTTAATATTAAAGAATATTGATTTCTTTATAATACTATAAAGAAATATTAATTTAATATATATTAAAATACTATAAAGAATATTAAAATATCTAAAGTATTTTAGATACACCATGCTAAATCCTTACCAAATATGGCCAAACAGCAACCACTCTATCAGTGACAGAAGAGTCCCTTTCATCACCCAGATGCCATGAAAGGATATGACCTATTTCACTCTACCTGTGTCAACTCTCAGTATTTTCATGTGAAATAACATATTTGCCAATCTTTTTTTTTAGAGACAGAGTCTCACTTTGTCAGCTTCGGTAGAGCGCTGTGGCATCACAGCTCACAGCAACCTCCAACTCCTGGGTTTAGGAGATTCTCTTGCCTCAGCCTCCCTAGTAGCTGGGACTACAGGTACCCACCACAACACCTGGCTATTTTTTTGTTGCAGTTTGGCTGGGGCCGGGTTTGAACCCACCACCCTCAGTATATGGGGCCAGCACCCTATTCACTGAGCCACAGGTGCCACCCAAAATTTGCCAATCTTATAAACAAAAGTGAAGCCTTGTGAGTTTTTAAAATGTTCCTGATTTCTGCCATCATTTTGAACAGGCTTAAGCATGTTTATTGGTCATTTGGATTAAGAAGTGTACGCACAGGTTTGTGAGTTTATGTGAATGAGAACTAAGAGTTCTGCATCTGTGTATTGATCTACGAGAAGAACAGTTAATAGCACGTGCGCTGGAATCTGACCACACAGGTATAAATCCCTGTCCTACCCCTTGTTAGTCAGGTGGTCGTGGCAAGTTTCCCAACCATCCTCTGTGAAACTGAGACAGCAGGAAGGTTGGGAGCATTAAATACAGTAATCTAGGCCGGGGCGTAGGACCTAATGTGTTTTCTAATATAATCTATCTGTATTCTTCATGGAGAAAAAATTCGCTATAATATTGTATATTTTGTCAGAATTTGCCACATGTGCCTTTTATTTAGGGTTATTTTTTGAAGGTAATGAGTTTTCCATTTTCACGCAGGAAAATCTATTGTATTTCCTTTTTCGCACGGGAAAATCAACATTTTCTTGATGAGTTCTTATTTCAACACTTAGAAAGGCTTTTCCCATCCTACAAGGGGAAAAAAATTATCTATACTACTGCCAGTTTTTAATGTGTCATTTTTTTAAAAAAGATCTAAGTTATTTTTTACAAAAAAGCAGGACACAGACTATCCAAGAAAAAATCCAGCCTAAAGGAGAATGAAGGTAAGGACAGGTAGCCACCGGGATAGTTCCGAAATACAGCTCTACATTAGGGCTTGTTCTATAATATCATTAAAAATAAAAAACACAATTTTTCAACTCCCTCCTAAGGCATAACTAAAGAAATCTGTCTAAGCAGTGCCAAGTTATTCACGAGTTACTAAGTTCCTATGTGTTTAACAGTTGCTCTTTCAGATCTCAATCCCCTGTGTACTCAAATGGAACTCACAATGTAGGGGAAATGCCTAGTATTTTTATCTAAACTATGACTAAGAATAAGGTGTCACTATTAATAATTATTCTAGGTGATCAGACATAAACCAACAATACCCTGGGCAAACAGAGAGAGATAGTTACCTTCTTCTCACCATGCCACTGAGATCTTTTTTGTTTGTTTTGAATTTATCCGTGACTGCTTAAAAACGTTCATCTTAACTGAAAATCATTGCCCAGGAGATGCTTCCTTGCATATGGGAAATAAGTAGTAAAAGTAGTAATCCCTATTTGGTTTTCATTTATCTTTTTTTTAAAAAAGAGACAGGGTCTTGCTGTGTTGTTCAGGCTGCTCTGAAGCTCCTAACCTCCCACTTTGGCTTCACCAAGTGCCGAGCTTTTAGGCATGAGCAGCCATAGTCCTTGAGATCTTTTAACAAATGGCTCCACAGTAAACAACTCTTCTGTTTTCCACGCGTTCTGTGATCCTATGATTGTGTCACTGGGACCTAACATATCAGACTTCATTCACTGTCTCCTCTGCTACTTGTGTTTCATGCTTCTGCAATTTTGTTTCCTGCCACCTCCACTCAAGTGAAACTGTTCCAAGAGTGGTCTAATTATTGCCAAATCAATTGACATTTCTCTGCAATTCACCTGTTCAATTGCTTTTTCAACATGCGATTATAGGGACCTCCATGCCTTTGAGACAATCTTCTTCCTGCCATAGTGAATCATGAATAAGATGGGAGTGTCTTATCTCTCAGGTGTGTGAGGGTGAAAAAGGTTGAGAACTGCATAAAAAATTATGTGAAAGGGTAAAATGAACTGATGTAGCACATAAACTCATAATTTCAGTGTTGTAACATGCTAAAAGCTGATTTGCATTCACAAAATAATCCAACAAGTATTCCTGGTGAGCAAGCAACTCTTCATGGTGATTCAGCGGCATCCATCCTTTCTGTGCCTTCGCCATCCTCTAAGACCTCAAGGACCTCTGCATTCAACTGGTGGATGAGGAAAACCAAAAACTAAAAACATGGTGGACAGCATGTGCAAGGGTTGTATAGGTCAGGACTGGAAATGATGCACATCACTGCCACACACATTCCACTGGCTAAACTCAGTGACATGGCTAGGAGGTGACAATGCAAGGGAGACTGAAGAATGCAGTCTGACTACACACCCAGAAAGATGAAATGGGTTTGGTGAACAGCAATCCAGGATCTGCCACAGAAAAAAGGTCTTCATAAGATCTCCAGTATTTGTTAATGTCATTTTTCAGTTCAATTCCTCAAGAGCAAAAGTGGAGATTATGTTACAACTGGAGCCTCCCAAGATCTATGAGTCTCAAATATGCTTCACACCCTTTTTATGACTGGTAGGGGAACTCACCATGAATCAAGTAGTATAAAGTAGCAAAAAACCTAAATGAAAAAGAATTCAGCCTCATAACAAGGCAACCAGCAAGAGGTGGTAGAGAGGCTCAAAGGCAAGATTCAAGATGATGTCTTCCTCACAACTTTTCCTTTGTCTCACCCCTAGAAACACCTGCTGAGTCCAAGGAAAGGAAAATCAATCAACATATGGAGAAAGCTGAGAATACAGTTTCCTTCTACTTCTACCCACAATATAGTATGTCTCTCGAGCCCTACGTGCCTCTAATGGCCTCAACTCAGCATCAAAGACTTCATTAACATTGTGATACCCAACAGTCTCACCCCACAGAGGCCACAAAGGCAGCCAGGAAGCAGCAGAAGCAGAGCTTGGCATCTTCTGGAGCACTAGCCCATCCCCAAGCACAGGGATAAGCAAACTCATAAATAATATGAGTGACAGCAGGTAGAGCAGGTGAGAAGAGATAACTCCATGATAACCAATAGTCAACCCCAGAGCTGATGTGAGATGTGGGACTCCCAAATACAGGGTGAAAAACTGAAGTTAGGTGAAGGGACAGAGAAATATGATTTACTGTGGCTTACAACATTCCTTTCAATACATACCAATATTACTCTATTCCTAGAAACTAGTGCTTACATTTACAATACTCTGAATGTGTGACAGCAGTTGAGTAAAGGGTATTGCATTATTCTAAAAATTTTTGCATACCAGTTTTGTGGTATGAGCTAAACAAAACAGAAGTATGACTTTTTTTATGAGTAGGTAATTGAAAATTCTATACAATCTACTAATCTGCCGATCAAAGGGCATATGGTACTTCTCTCTTGAGGACGGAAATCTTAAAAATCAACATTACTATTTCAATATTTAAACTGTCTGTCATAGTTAGGATAACTAACAGATAGGACTTTATTTTGTTCTGAAGTTTCACTATCTTTTTTTTTAAGTTTCACTATCTTGCTAACTGCCATCTCAAACTTAGCCAAAACCCACCTAACAGCAAATGTGAGATTTTTACTTCTTACAATAAAAATCTAACAATTCAAGCAATTTATAAGTATGAATACAAACATTCAAGCCCTTTTTCAGAAATCATATGTAGTCTGAGGATGTGTAAAACAATGTCATCAATTATAAGAATGGCCACGAATTCCTCCCCATGTTCTGGTGGATCAATCAACATTCTCAGAATTACCTTTCTTAAAAATACATGCTATGCTTCATATGGAATCAGAAAAGAGCCTGAATAGTCAAAGCAACCTTAAGCAAAAAGAACAAATTGGGAGGCACCACTTTACCAAACTTCAAGGTATACTAAAAGGCCAAAATAAACAAAACAGCATGGTACCAACACAAGAACAGAGACATAGCCCAATGGATCAGAACAGAGAACCCAGACATAAAACCATCCTCTTGTCATCTGATCTTTGACAAAGCAGACAACAGCATACACTGGGAGAAAGAACATTCAGTAAAGGTGATAAGAAAACTGGACAGACACATGTATCAGACTGAAAAAGATCCTTGCCTCTCAACACTCACAAAAATTAGTTCACAGTGAATAAAAGACTTAAACCTAGGGCATGAAACTGTAAGAGTTCTAGAAGAAAATTTCAGAAAAACTCTTATAGACATTAGCCTAGGTAAAGAATTTATAAAGATGACCCCAACAGCAATCACAGCAATAATAAAAATTAACAAATGAGACCTGATTAAATTTAAAAGCTTCTGCACAACCAAGGAATCACTCAATAGAATGAACAGATAACCTACCAAAGTTAAGAAACTATTTTCATGCTCTAAAACCAATAAAGAACTCAAGGAAATGAGAAAAAAAAATCAAATAATTCCATAAAAATGTGGCCAAAAGACATGAACATGAGCTTTCCAAAAGAACATAGACTAATGGCCAATAAACATGTGAGAAAATGCTCAGCTTCTCTAATCATTAGGAAAGTGCAAGTCAAAATCACAAGGAGGTATCACCTAACTCCAGTGAGAATGACTTTTATCAAAAAAATCCCAAACCAACAGCTGCTGGCACAGATGGAGAGAAAGGAACTCTTACACACTGTTAAGGGGGCTGCAAACTTGTACTAAGTCTATGGAAAGTCATATGAAGAAACCTCAAAGATCTAAAAGTAGACCTAGCATTTGATCCTGCAATCCCACCATTGGGTATTCACCCAAAGGAAAAAGAAAATGACATTTTATCAAAAAATTACATGCATTTGAATGTTTATTATAGCACACTTAACAATCACAAAGATGTCAAATCAACCCATGTGGCCATCAGTACAAAAGTGAATCAATAAAATGTGTGTATGTATGCCATGGAGTACTACTCAACCATAAAAAAAAGGATGAACTAACACCTCTTGTAACGACCTGGATGGAAATGGAGACCACCTTTCCAAATGAAGTACCATAATAATGGGAAAACAAACACCATAGGTACTATTAAATTGGAACTAATTGAACTAATTGATCAACAGCTATGTGCACATTTGGTAATAAAACTCAACAGAAAGCACACAATGGGAGGGGACAGGAGGACACAGTTAAATTCATACCTAACAGTACGATGCAGGCAAACTGGGTGATGGGCACACTTACAACTTTGACTCAAACTGAATTAAAGCAATTTATGCAACCAAAAGATTTGTACTCTGCTAATATCCTGAAATAAAAAAAATACATGGTAAAGTGACAAGACTACTAACTAAAATATTCTAAAAAAAATCTAAACAAAATCAGACTAGTTGTTTTTTGTAATACTATTATAAATAGGGAATGTGTCAATTTTAACTTCTGCACATGATCAAGAGAATTAAGTAGGCTCTGTACCTGTAGCAGCCTGCACAACAAAGCAAGACCTTATCTCTACAAAAAAAGAAATCTCAGTCAGCCAGTAATTTTTTTATCCCTTCACCAGAATCTGTGTCCACAATATCTGGTGATGGATTCACTAAAAGCCCTGACTTCAGCATTATATTCATTCATCCAGGTAAAAGATACTTAACCCCCTAAGTCTATTGAAATAAAATAAGCAAATAAAAATTTAAAAAACAAAAAATTAGCCAGGTATAGTGGCACATACTTATAGTCCAAGCTACTTGGGAGGCTAAGATAGGAAGATTGCTTGAGCCCATGGGTTGGAGGCTGCAGTGAGTTGTGATCACACCATTGAACTCCAGCCCAGGCAAGAGAGCAGATTCTGTCTCTTAAAAATAAAAACAGGATGCCAGATAAGGGCCACCCTGGGTTTATAAATCTAGGGAGCGGGAAAAAAAAAATCTTTTTTTTTCTTTTTTATTAAATGATAGCTGTGTACATTAATGCAATCATGGGGTACAGTGTGGTGTTTTCATATACAATTTGAAGTACTTTCATCAAACTGATTAATATAGTCTTTATGTCATTCTCTTAGTTATTGTGTTAAGATGTTTATATTCTAGTTTTAGAAAGATTCACTTACTTGTTCCCTTATAAGATAAGCCATAGAGGTAATCCCTCCAATCACCCTGCCTCCACCCATCTACCCCTTTCCTCTCTCCCTCCCCTCCCCGTCCCCTCCCCCTCCCCAAATTCTTAGGCTATAATTAGGTTGTAGCTTTCATATGAAGCTATAAATTAGTTTTATAGTAGGGTTCTGTACATTGCATACTTTTTCTTCCATTCTTGTGATACTTTGCTAAGAAGAACATTTTCCAGCTCCATCTAAATAAACATGAAGGAGGTAAAGTCTCCATCTCTCTTTAGGGCTGCATAGTATTCCACGGTGTACATATACCACAGTTTGTTGATCCATTCATGGATCAGTGGGCACTTGGGCTTCTTCCATGACCTGGAAATTATGAATTGGGCTGCAATAAACATTCTGATACAAATATCTTTGTTGTAATGTGATTTTTAGTCATCTGGGAATATACCTAATAAAGGAATTGCAGGGTCAAATGGCAGGTCTATTTTTAGTTCTCTAAGTGTTCTCCAGATGTCTTTCCAAAAGGAACGTATTAGTTTACATTCCCACCAGCAGTGTAGGAGTGTTCCCTTTTCCCCACATCCACACCAGCATCTCTGATTTTGGTATTTTGTGATATGGGCTAATCTCACTGGAGTTAGATGATATCTCAAAGTAGTTTTGATTTGCATTTCTCTGATGATTAAGGATGGTGAGCATTTTTTCATATATCTGTAGGCCATACGCCCATCTTCTTTAGAGAAATTTCTCTTCAAGTCCCTTGCCCACCCTGAGATGGGATCACTCATTTTCTTCTTGCTAATA
>CAUYQV010005455.1:0-34576 GCA_963574575.1 Galagoides demidoff
TGAGTGATTGTAAATTGGTTTCACAGTAGTACTGAGTACATTGGATTTTTTTTTCCATTCCTGAGATATTTTACTAAGAAGAATATTTTCCAGCTCCATCCATGTAAACATAAAAGAGGTAAAGTCTTCATTTTTTTTAATGCTGAATAGTATTCATGGTATACATTTACCACAATTTATTAATCCATTCATGGGTCGATGGGCGCTTGGGCTTCTTCCATGACTTGACAATAATGAATTGGGCTACAATGAACAATCTGGTGCAAATATCTTTATTGCCAAATGATTTTTGGTCCTTTGGATATATACCTAGAAGAGGAATTGCTGGATCAAATGGCAGGTCTATAGTGAGATCCGAGTGTTCTCCAAACTTCCTTCCAAAAGGCACGTACTAGCTTGCATTCCCACTGTGAGGGAGTTTTTAGCCAATAAACAAATAATGGTATTGGAACACCTCCTTACTTACCTGATCCAGCTCCCAGTGACTTTTTTCTTTATCCAAAGATAAAGGAAATTATTGAAAGGAAGACATTTTGATGACATTCAGGACATTAAGGTAATAAGTGACAGCTCTGATGGCCATTCCAGAAAGAGTTTCAAAATTGCTTTGAAGAATGGACCAGGTGCTGGCATCAGTGCAGTTTCCCAAGGCGAGTACCTCAAAGGTGACAGTAGTGACATTCAGCAATGAGGTTTCTAGGATGAGTTCATGAACTTAATTGTCAGACCTCACATATAGGAACTTAGAAAGTTGATCTCATGGAGATAAAGAATAGCTTGATGATTACTAGAGGCTGGGAAGCATGGGAGGGGAGAAGGAATAGAGATTCATAAAATTATACTAAATTACAAGGATTTCAGAGTAATAACTTTTAGTGTCCAGTAACACAATGGGATAACTATTTAATTCATTATGTTTCAAATTGGCTAGATTTGAAATATTTTCACTACCAAGAAATAATAAATGTTTGAGGTGATAGAGTTCCTAAATACTCTGAATCGATCATCACATGTTGTATACATGTATCAAGATACCACACTCATCTCATAATTACGTACAACTATTATGTATCAATATGAAATAAAATTTAAATTAAAAAGTTTTTTAAACCCCTAGAATACAAGGTTAGTTTAAGCTTAAAAGCTAATTATTTTAAGGAAAATGTTACCTCGTTCTTAAACTTCAAAGCATTTGCATCATTGGATGATTCTGTGATTACTTTCAGCATTTTATTTACAAATTTATTTTCACATTAACCTAACAGAAAATAAAACATATTCAAATGGCTCAAGGGACAGACAGATTTACGTGCTTTTTAGTCATTCCAATCTTTCACACACACACACACAAACCAAATTAATTCCTGATCCTATGTCTTCCAACTATTTCTCTGTATCCTCTCTAGTCTTTAAAGAATCACCTACATTCATCCTGTCCAGAATCCTGCCTTCCACTCACTCTTTAGCTTATCAGTTTACCCTCTGCCCCTATTCAATTATGACAGTTAGGTCATAGTTAAGGTCATCAGTGATTTTTATAATACTAAGTGCAATTTATACTTTGAGTTTTTCTATCATGTGAGCACAGTTCAGAAAATTAATTTAAAATTCAGAAACAGACAAAAGAAATTATTGCATGTCCTTTTAGTAGAGTGCTAGTTATTGTTTAGCTCATCTGGGTATTATAATTCTATGGGGACATGCAACTTTGATTGAGTTTGTATTGACTAGGCTATTTTACAACTCAGTAGAGGTGGAGTTAATTTACAGAGAAAAACTAATAACAATGTAAGAGATTGTTGACTGAGAAATGCATTGAGTCCCTCCTATTGCTATAGATAAATTTATCTGGTTTAGAATAGATGCAATTGATTTCTATCAGGTAGAAAATGTGACCCCAAACATGAGAGTTTATTGGCCTATGGGATATTAACAAGCTTTTTGTTTGTTAGAAAGTTGACTTCAGCATGCCTTTGGTTATTAAAATCCTTAGCTTTTAAATTTTCTGAACTAGTTTTCCTGATTAATTAGTGAGTTGAGTAAGTTATTTGACATATATGGGTTTTATATTTTTGTGAAAGTTATGTTTTTAATGTTTTTAAAATTATAATTTTGAATCATTCAGGAGCATTGGACACAACTCTAGCTAGCCTGAAACAGTCTCTTAAATTACATTCTATAACAATCCATTCTCCTAGTCTTCCTTTTACTCCTCTGGGCCACTTTTTCTTGATGTTTGTCTGCAGATTCTTCCCTTCTATTAATTATTTAGATATTGGAGTTCCCTGATGCTTGGTTACCAGACCTATCTCTTTTTTACACTATTTTTCTAGGTGATTTCATTTACTCTCCTGCTTTCTTCTCTGTGCTAAAACACACCAATTTCAGCTTTTCTTTTTGTATATCTAGGGATCTACACCACATACCTATGTGGGTGATTTGCACCATCCCAAATTTAATAATCCTCAACCTGAAAGTATTTATGAGTTCATAATACTGTCTTTATAAATATGCAAATTACCACAAAAATGCTTGAATGATCTTGAGGTATAATGAAGCATTTGTGCTAAAACATACTTCACATTTGTAGTGATTGAAGTATTTTTGTCTGCTAGATTCCATGTGTTCTCCTTCTGGAGTATGTAGAATAAATATAAAATCTCTGCATCTTGGTCTTCCCATTTCTGTACTCGAGGCAGGCCACCTACCTTCTATATTCTTTCTTTAGATTGGGAGGAGTACAGTTGATAAAATTTAAATTCTTCTTTGCATCAATCACATATATTAAGGTAGTCCTAAATCTCTTCAAGAACATACTTACAGATTTTCTTTTATTTTTGGGTGACTATAAATTAATCATAAGATGTGGTTAATTACCCTGAAAAGGCTAATTACTTTGCCATTCTTAGGATCGCTGAGGCCCGTTTTTATACCCATGAGGGACCAAGAAGTTTGCAGGAAATCAATCATTCTAAAGAAATAAAGATATGGAGAGAAACCGGTGGGCTGATAATTGAAAGGGAAGGGTGACTCTGAACATAATTTGTCATGCCGAGTATGCCCTGGCTCCGCTCCTATGGACTCATAACTGGGCTGTGAAAGACAAAATTTTCATGAAAGAACAATTAAAAGTAAACAAGCTGTTTTTCCTTGGTTCTCTGATAGATATATCAGGATCACAGCCCTAGTTTTGACAGCAGTTTCTAGCAACAAAAGCAGTAACACTAGCAGACGCAGAGATTGCAACAGCTGTGGATGGATGTCAGTGCCCTTGACATTGAGTGTAGTTACCCTTGATATAGATCTAAGGACTTCTTTTTAATTCAGACAGGGGTAGTCTCAGAGTGGAAGGCAGTGGCAGCAACAGTGGTGTTTTCAGCGGGAGGTACAGCTGCTACTGTTGGCATCAGCCGCAGCCAGAGTGTTCATCACAAGGACTCAAGGCAAAGGAAAAGGAGGGATAGAATGCAGGAACATCATTCGTAGTTCCCAGGACACCTGGGAGAAAGCCTCTGGGAAATACACACCCTATTGGCAACAAAATTTAAGGGAGGGAACAGTTCTTTCAGCACACAGGAGAGTGGACCTGTTTGGCTGTTCATTTTCATGTCCCATATCCAGACTGATATGATTTGGGAAACACAGGTGTCATATTTACCATGCCAGCACCTTGCTGGCTGAAGTCATTCACTGATGCTGTTTGAAGAGCGAAGGCTAGGAAATCTCTGCTGCCAACCCATGCTGCTCTGAGATGCATGCTGCGGTGCTCTGCCATTTTAATGATCAATGCCAAGCCCAGTGTTTGAGGCAGAACAAGAGTTGAAGTCTTCAATGTGGAATAAAAAATTGATATTTTCCAATGCCAAAATAGGTCATTGCATTGTGAAGGGCTGACACACACATGGTGTCTTCCTGAGAAAAGCAGCTGCAGGGGGGCATTCCCTGGGCACAGATGCTCATGCTTTCTGCCATGTGACCTGCTCTCACCACAGTGACTTGGGCCAGGGGCTGATACAAAGGAAGCCCATTTAGAGGCCACTACAAAAGCTTTTCAGTAAGGATGCGGATGGGATGAACTACTCAGATTCTCCCTCAGGGTGAGTTTGAAAGCCAGACATCTAGGAAATTTGGCAGAGAGAAGTGGCCCGGGATGATGGGGATGGAGAGAAAGGAGACATTCATGACACGCTGTGGGCCTTGAGTAAGAAGAAGCCCAGAACCAAAGCAGATATGAGTTGAGACAACTCATGGGGTCAGTAGTCTCAGAAAAAGTCAAAGCAAGGATAAAGATGACTTGGGTCACTACTAGGATGGCATACTAAAGTAGCAAGCATTGTATTCTGAATGCTACTTTAAACAGTTTAGTTCCTTGAAACCTAAGTGGGCAGCTCTATTAAAAAGTCAAATAATTTTTCGGTTGAATGTAAATGCATGGGATCATGGTAAAGTCAAGAGAAAAATCACAGTATTTAAGAGGTAGAGCATTTAATATACAAATGAATTCTCAGAAAATGCACAAACCTTTTGGTTTGTTGTTTTTTACTAACTTTGCTCATGTGACAAAGTATTTATAGGTAGTATAAATAAGCTACTCTTCAAAATATGTAATATATACCAACACAAACGCTCTGGTTATTTTTCTGTTGTTCTTATTTCAATGGGAATCCTTATATTTAACTTTACATTTCTCTGTTCCTTGTAACCCCAAAAGAACTTGATTCCTCATTTCACATATCTCTTTAAATAAAATCTCATAACCCAAGGTAAGTTGAGTGTGTCTCTGTTCACAACAACATAAAATAACTAAGGTAAAGGGCAGGAGACAGAGGAACAGGTGGTACATTTGTGTTGCCATGTGTGTATAGACATGTTTAAATACATTTTCTGACATAATGAAGAATAACCAGGAAGACCAAAATTAGTCTTTAATAGACCACCTTCCAATTTGTAATTTAAAGTTTCTTTCTCTTTCCCACATCCCCTCAGTTGTTCTTTTCTCTAACAACAGTTTATACCATATGATCCCTATTAAGAGAACAGCCGTCAGCTTAGGATTTAATAACACCTCACCTTCCCGAGGTGCTGATGGATCAGGATGACGTGCTCACACCTCTCAGACAGTCTCTGGGGAGAAACAGGGTGTAAAAATAGAATGAACCACCAACTGTGTTCACCAATTCTAATTTACCATGAGGACAAATGTGAGACGTTAAAAGTCAACATAGCTTCTGATCCTCACAGAAGCTTCTAGCATTTAATAGAGTTGTGTTTAAAGATCATGCCTTTAGATATTGTCATTTCTCTTAGCTGCCCAATATATAATTCTTGTAAAATCCTGAGGAAAAAAATAAAAGTAATTAGTGAGGCTTTGCCCTACTAGATACTGAATTGTGTCATAAAGCTATAGCAATTAAAACTCTCTGGTTTTGGTGTAGACCTCCAGTCTGAGATTGATTTTTACATAATTACACCAAAGGGCTCTGTAAAGTATAAAATGCATTTTTGTTGCCAGTAAATATCTATTATAAACATCCTTGACCCTTATTCTATCTATAACCCTTACACCAATGATAGAGAACCTTTATTTCATTTAATACTGTACTGTTGACATTTAAAAATTAAATGTTTTCAGTTATACCATCATAGCAACTCAATAAAATATTTCAAAAGCCTGTTTTAAGTTAGCTTCTAAGAATGTATTTGCTTTCTCCTAAATATAATATATAATAAATCTAATATGAAAATAATCATATAATAAATCTATAATTAGATTAAATAAATATGTAAAAATTATATATATTAATAAATCCAATATAAAAATAATATATAATAAATCTAATATAACCAACATATCATTGAGGGTATTGAATAAAGGTTAACTATTTATTTGAGGTGTGAATGTCCCCTCCTTCCCAAATCTACTCTCTCATAGTCTCATCTCTACATCCGTTCACAGAGATTTCGAATCATGAGGAAGGCTAGAAAAAGAGAGGTGTATGTGTTGTTGATCTTCTAATAAGTGCCATAGTAAACAGCCAAATCATTTATTAATTTAATTTAGGTGACTAAAAGAGAAATCAAAGTATTGAGAATCAGACCATTTAATATATATATGAACTCTGAGAAGATAGACATATTTCTTTGTTTACTTGGCTTATAGGAATACTTGGGTAAGGATTCCTGGTTTGGATAGCTAGAGTACACTTCAAAATAGGTAATATGTACCAAAGCACAATTTTTGTTATTTTGTTGCTTGGGTCATGTGGTAAGGGCACATCCTGGTTGGAAGGAGTGAAGGTTTTCCTTCCCCAGAAAGAATGGTCCAACTTGCAATAATCCTGGGAAATGGGTACTCTTGGAGCAGAAGATGAGTTATGCAGAGGTCTAAATAGCTTTATTTAAAGGTGTGAGGGAAAAAGGTATGACAATGAGGTGATATTAAAGACAGACATGGAGAAATTGAGACACTGATGGTCCATATTTTGCATATAACAGCAATTATTACAGGAAGAAAAATAGTGTAGTGAGTGGGCAGTCTCTGGGTGGCAAGGTTGGTTCTGCCATTGGGGAGTCCTCCAGGTCTGGGAGTATATCTAGATTTCACATCACAGTGATGTGAGGGCAGCCAGGGATGAGCCTAGACCTTGTGAGGACTCTGTTCTCTCCCTGGGATGGGAGGAGACATTAACAGGGGACATCAGAAGTAGACACACTGCCCCAAGATAGCTCAGGAAATAGGTGAGGATATTTATTTCAAACTGTACTCATGTATGATTTAAATATGGAACATTTGCTCTTTAGGCCACATAGAAGCATCCTTACTTCAAAACAGTAATATCAGTGTGGTTACATCCAAATGGCTATTACAAAATTTCATACACCTGACAAAAAGATAAAAGAGAATATGTAAGATTTTACTTTATTTCATTTTTCCCACAAAATTCTTTATTCAAATGAAATCTAACACAGAAGCCCAAATATACAAATACAGATAAAAGCTGATCTGGTAAAAGAAGGACTAGGAGACCTAGTCCTCATCCTCATAGCAGACTGATCGTCTCCCCTAACCCTTCTTAAATCACATTACAAAGGCTCTAAAGAACCCCCGGAACTCTGCAAGTTAATATGAAAAAGAAAAAATCATTGGAAGTGAATCTAGAAACACACCTAAGAATATTTGAGAATTTACTATATAAGTAGTATTTCAAATAAATGTGGAAGAAAATGGAGAGAGAATAAATAAATAAGAAACGGGGATCTCAGTGGGTCGGGTGCCGGCCCCATAGACCGAGGATGGTGGGTTTGAACCCAGCCCCGGCCAGCTAAAAAAGCAATGAGAATTGTAACAAAAAATAGCTGGGTGTTGTGGCGGGCAATCTATTGTCCCAGCTACTTTGGAGGCTGAGGCAAGAGAATCACCTAAGCCCAGGATTTGGAGGTTGCTGTGAGCTGTGATGCCACAGCTTTCTACCGAGGGTGACAAAGTGAGACTCTGTCTCAAAAAATAAATCAGTAAATAAATAAATAAATGGAATCAGGGAAACAGCTAGATGAAGCTACATCAAAATGCTCCTTTGTATTTATTTTTTGATGATTTTTAAAGCACTTTTTGAAGATTATCAGGGATTTTTAACTTTTTGCTTTCTCTTTCCATGCATGATTTTCTGTTATTTTTATTACACACACAGAAAAAAAGGTAGGTGGAAGAAAAGCCAGAGTGTAAAATGAGTCAGACTGGGGCCGGCCTGAGAGCCCCTTAGTGACTCACACATGAGAGAGAGAAGGTTCCAGAGTGAAGGAAACTGGGAAACGGGCAGCTAACGTCTATCCCATTTTGCTCTCTCTGTGTCACACAGCCTTCAGCATCCAAGGCAAACAAAGTGCCATCACTGTTGGTGATGGGCTCTTTGTCAGCCCTGGACTCTACAGGAACACATATAGGAAATAACGTATTTTAGTTCTCAGGCTCCAAACTCATCACAAGTGAGAAGCCCTGTACTATGTCTACATAGTACTTTTTTTTTGTCAAGTCTTTCCTCTTTTGAAGCACTTTCCTTTTTGATCACAAATATTTTTTTTTTTAGTATTTTACAAGCTGGAAATTTTTTTGTACTCTCCATGAACAACCAAGAGAAGAAAAAGCTGAAGCAACACCAGTGTATTTGTCTTTCTATGCAACATATTGCAAAATTATGGAACTGTTTCCCCTGGACACCATGTTACAGAATGAGTGGAGGTAGCTAGAAACAGTGATTGTGCTAATTTTTTAGTATTTGTTGAATGTAACTGCACATTGGTGCTTTTATTGTGCTCGCCATCAATTTGCCCTGGGGCGTCATTCTCAGCAGCAAAGGCAGGAGAGGTTTCATATTGGTTTGTTTTCTGTATGGCATGTGGAGTGGTTCAGTAGTAATGCTGTGGGGCTGCTGCTGCTGCTGCTGCCACAGCTACTATTAAGGAGAGAAGCCACCACTGAGTATTGCTAACAGGAGAACAATTTGGTCAAATTCCAAATAAGAGGTTATTCTTCCTGCCAAGGGGAATTTAAAGTCTTCAGGTCTGTCCTCTAAGAATCAATATTTGGCCAGAGAGAAAAGTTACCCAGCTAGGGAGACATAAGGGATGATAGCACAATTACTCAAGCAGGCCTTCGGCATTTTGCTGAACATAAAGGAGGAAATCAGAGTTTTTTTTTTAATGGAACTATACTGGTAACTTCAGTACCTCCAAAGAATTTTTTGATACAGGCAAAGACTAAAGGTTTTCTGAGTTTAAGTGTTGGGGGGGAGATCTAACATGATAGGTGGGCCTCTGAGTACAGATTGGGGTACAGATAAACAACAGGGTCCCCAGTACTTTGAAGAAGAAAAATCTTAGCTGGACTAGTCCCTTCCCTTGCACATTCTGGTTAAAGGTCGTCAACACTTTCTTGGTTACAGGGGCTGAAGGGTGATCTCAGAACTCATTGCATATCTTTCAAACATGTGCCTTATTCTCCCCTGAAGATATTTTACAATCTTTATGCCTAGTTATAACAGTCCTTCGAAGTACTATTTTATAAAACCAGTATTAAGGTGAGGAGAAAAAGATGCATTTACTACAGATGCAAAATTTAAGGAAAAATCAAAAAACTCAGTACTTAACATATATAACAATTTAATGTAATATTTTTAAAAAATTACATTTTACGCCAACATTCATGAAGAACAGATATTGTAATTTTGAATAAAAACAGGCTGTTTGTTCTATAACCCTATGTTATTGTGCAATAGGAATAGTCATTCTCAATCAGTAGTGTCCCTCACCAGCCGCTCTATTTGGGCTGACAAAGTGATGCAAACAGATTGGACAATGCAGAGCTTTGAACAGAGTCACGTTTTTTCACTGGAAAGCTTCTCTTAACTTTTCCCACTTGGTTCAGAATATAGTACGCTCTTCTGGTGATTGCATACAGGAGCATGCGTTCTTCCCTTCGTCTCCGGCTCAACATGGCTTGGCAGAGCATTGCATAGTATTGGTGACATCTTCATGAAGCTTAGAGAAGTGAGTTAATATGCCCAAGGTCATGGAAGCGAGTGAGTCTTTGGGCTGGGGTTCCATCCCAACTCCGACTGCCTTCCTTAGCATGCTACACTGTAGTGTTGTAGTTAACTGCATTGGGACAACGTTCCTTCATATTATACTTCAGATTCTGATTCTCTAGTAGGCAAAACCACATGAGCAGCATATCTCAAACATGCAGAGCTTCCCAGTGGGTATGGTGGGTCACAGGTGCTACAATCCTGTAAGTCTTGGAAGCAGCTGGACAAGGCCTGGGTTACTGATACCTTATTCTACTGATGCAAGTCCTTTTACCTTGATGCATTGTAAAAATAAAATTATGTGTATATATATTATTACATTGATATATACCTATCTCTGTCTATATGGACAAACAACATACCATGTTGTTAAAAAGGTTAGAAGGGACAGAATGCTCGACTCAAGCTCCTATCTCCTTGAGAGTTCTGATTCTCTACACACTCCTTCTTTACTGCTGTGCTCTCTCATCCCCATAATTCTTATTATAATACACAATTAAGTGCTTCCTCATTCCTCCTTCTATCATGTATTGTACTGTATTATCCAAGTATATCTCTTTTATTAAAAACTATACAGGTGCCGGGCATGGTAGTTCAAGCCTATATTCTTAGCATTCTAGGGGGCCGAGGCAGGTGAATTACTTGAGCTCAGGAGTTTGAGATCAGCCTGATCAAAGTGAACCCCATTTCTACTGACCAAAGCGAGACCCTATTTCTACTAAAAATAGAAAAACTAGCTGAGTGTTGTGGTAAATACCTGTAGTTCCAGCTACTTGGGAGGCTGAGCCAAGAGGATTGCTTGAGCCCAAGAGTTTGAGGTTGTTGTGAGCTGTGATGCTATGGTGCTCTACCCAGGGCAATAGAATGAGATTCTGTCTCAAAAAAACAAAAGAAAAGAAAAGAAAAGAAAAGCCAAAAACAAAACAACAAAAAACTATGCAGGGCTTATACCTGTGATCCTAGTGCTCTGGGAGGCCTAACTGGGAGGATCCCTTGAGCTCAGGAATTTGAAACCAGTTTGACCAAGAGAGAGACCTCATGTATACAAAAAAATAGAAAAAAATTAGCTGGGCATTGTAGTGTTTGCCTGTAGTCCCAGCTACTTAGGAGGCTGAGGCAGGAGGGTCACTTGAGCCTGGGAGTTTGAGGCTGCGGTCAGCTATGATGATGCCACTGCCCTCTAGCCTGGGTGACAGGATGAGAGTAAGATGTTGTCTGCAACAAACAACAAACTATGCAGTACTTTTTTGAGTTGTGGACCTCAGGTTGCTCCCTATGCACCTTCTTTCCTCTCCATCTTCAACTCTAGTGTCTCATGCAGTGCTCTGCACAAATTGAGTGCTTAACAAATGTTCATCAAAGTAAGAATTAGAAGAAGAAAATGTGTCACTGTGTTCTAAGGGGATATGTTGGGAACATGTAAACAGGTCCATTTGGAATTCTTAAACTCTAACAATCCAGTCAACTAGTCTGTGTCATCATCTTTGTATTACCTATTCAAACAAAAGTAATTTTTGCCATTAGACTGTATAGATTAGATAATTTTTTTTTAAAGAAAAGAACAGTTTTAAGTCCAAAACAAAAAATTGACTTAGTTGCTAAAACCATTATTCAAATGACATTTGCCTCCCATTCAGTCATCCAGCTGAGAGCTGATCCACACACTAGGAGTCACTCAACAAAGCTCGGGTTCAATATAATATTTATCAGCAGTAATTTAAGACATTGCTTGAAGTTACATTACTGAATTGCAGCTTGCTTTCTCACTTGATTTCCTTGAGGTTGTGATATCGGATACAGGTAAACTGGCTGGAGGATTCATTTACTTGAAGGAAATGAGCAGGTTTATTATTAGCTCTGCTTAGCTGGGCTTTTTGGCTTTCTTTTGTTTTTTAAAACAAGACTTTTTCTCCTGGCATGCCTCGCTGGGAGCCTCGTTGCTTAGTAACCCGGCATTGACTGGGGGCTGTGGCGCTCAGAGCAATACCTGCCTGTGAGGAGCCGGCATGTGGCGGCCGGGCTGTCAGCAGCCCCACTTGGAGGACTTCCCTGGGCCCTCAGCGCCACGAGAACATACCAGAACCCCAGACCCTGGTATTCTGGCTCACTTGAATCGACCTGCAGCCCATTACATAGTTGTTCTATACATATAATCAATTCTTTGCAGTCGGAAAATATATATGAATCCACCCAAGAAATGGAGGGCAGTCTATTGGTGAGAAACCTCTAATCCACATTCAGAATCTCCCAATGTGTGTGGCAAGCAGCTGAGTGATTTATCTTGTTCTCCTGTGTCTGTTTAGTTCTCTGCTGTGTGTCTTTCCCTTGGATGGGATCCATCTGTTCTGCTCAGAGCGTGCAGAGCGCCTTTGAAATTCGTCACTGATGGAGCAGGAACACTGTATTTTCACTGTGTTCCTATTCTTTGTTTTTAAAAAAATCTTGCTAATTTTTATATAGGTAGTAAGTGAAAAATATCAAACATTCATAATTCAGGAAAAAAAGATATAAACAATGGAGGAAAACACTATTGAGATTTTCCTATATTTTATATGCATTGCCGTTTTGGTGGTCATAACAATTCCTTAAAATTGTGTATGTGTGTTTGTGTGTGTGTCACATTGCAGGGTGGGGAGAGGTGCAAGGTTGTCTCAGTTCAGATCAGTACCTGCAGCTTAAAGATGTAAAGTAACCTTCAAGGTCACACAGTGATCTGCAGAACCAAAGCCAGGAAATCTCCATCAGTATGCCAGCCGTATTGGTAAAATTACTTTAAATAACTTCATTGAAAGGTAAGCTGTCTATCTACAGCATACATTGTTCATGCATGTCATAGAACGCTCTGGTATTAAAATCCAAATAACTCATTTGGTTTCTTGAAAAGAGGCTCAGAATTAAAAAAGCCTCTGCCTGGCGTTCATCTCCTAAAGAATGTGGTTCAGCGAGAAGGTTAAGAACGCCGTCGCTTTGCAACAACACGCTATCACTTCATGGCAGAATTCTGGGCCATCGGAATTTCCTCTGGATAATTAATAAAGCTCTGCGTGTACAGACAAACCATGTTTATTGGTCCCTTTGAGAGAGAAAAGAAAAATGGAGGGGAAAGGTCTAGGGATGGTGTGAAAGAGGACCTGGGGGAAAGAGACAAATCAGGATGTCTCTCCAGTTCCTTTGTCCCTGCTCTGAGTTATTTGGTGTCCTTTTCTTCTCTCTTCTTCCCATTAACCTCCCTCGGGTCAGAGTGACAGTCACAACAGCCAATTAGGGAGGCACTGAAGGAAGAGGGTGCTCCCTCCTCGTCCACAGTCTCTCTGGTTGAAGGTGGTTTTAATTGCCTGTATTCCTTTCTTTTCGGTTCCTTCCTCCCCGTCAATGCCCTCTCGATTAAACTCCTCTCCTAATGCTAGTGAGTTACTGAGGAATCAGAAAAGCACTAACAAGCTCCCACCCAGGCAGTTCGTATTTGTTCAGGCAAAACCCAAGTATTCTTCTGGGATTAGCTAGCTCTTGTTTCCAAGCCCCGTGGTTACAGCAGTGTCTCTTGAGCTGTGCACCTTGGACCACCTGCCTCAAGGTCCCCCGGGAGCTTGTCAAAAAGGCAAATGCCTGGGCCCCACCCCAGACTCAGTCTCAGAGTCTCTAAGGGTGCCACTGGGAAGACAGCATTGGAAATAAGCTCTCCTGGTAATTCTTGACCATATTGTAGTTGAAAAGCACTGGCTTCCCACTTGCAGAGGGGTTTACTCCAAGACCAAGTTCTTCAGAGGTTTACTTTCTGATGGCCTTTTCTGGGCTGTTGCTGTTTTCCTTTCTAATCCATTGAGCGCCTCAAAATCGCTAAGTCCTTTGTGAAGAAGACTGAATAAACCTGAGTCAGCTTCTCTGCCAAGGATGACAATAAAAAGAAAATAAAACAATCTTTAAAGCACACTTAAGTCGGATGATTCCTCCCAGGTGACCCAGCATGGAGGGACTTAGTCTTCCATCGCTATCTGCATGATGCCTGGGGAAAGACTGAGTTCAAAGCTAGTTTTGTTGATTTGCCTCAGTTTCCTCATCTGTAAAATAGGGCTGTTGTTAAGGTTAAATGAATTAATATAGGTTATGTGCTTAAAATGTCACCCATGCACTATAACAGAAGCTTGCTAACTAAGGTGGCATGTTGAATAGCTACAATTCAATAAATTCATGGGTCACTGAGTTATAGTTTAGAAAACTTAACTATTGCCATTCTTCACTACCTTAAATGAAGATGTAAGAACAAATACTGACATAGTCAATGCTAAGAAATGTCATAGTATTCCTTTTATCAGGATTTTTCAACTGTAGTACTACTGATATTTGAGCCTGATAATTCTTTGTGGTGGGGCAGTTGCAAGATTGTTTTTTCTTTTTTCACCAGCATTTCTGGCCTCTCTACGTAGCATCCCCCTATTTGACATTACCAAAAATGTCTCCAAACATTGCCAGATATTCCTTGGTCGGTGGTGCAAAATCACTCCCAGTTGTGACTTGCCTTATATCGGCCAATATGCAGTTACAAAAAGGTCCCTAAATATTATTTTCTCTCATTTTCTTACACTCCCCTGAGGTAGGGAGAGAGAATATTCTACCATTGCTCCTGCTTTACAGATTACATGATATTGAGAGTCAAGGGCACCGAGTTCGTTCTCAGGGAGGTTATGCTGCCGGGTGAAGAGGGTCTGGCTGCCTGTCACTGTCCAGCTGACATGCAGAGACGGTTGTTAGTTCCAAATAAGCCTTATGGTCAGAAGACCAGTGATTCTGGAGACCAGCCGGAGTAGCCTCTCAATTCTGTTCTGCCTCCCTTATAATTCTAATTATTTTTATAATGAAATATAAAAGAACAGACCGAGACAATTTTAACTTTATCTGATAGGAAGTAACATCAAAGTAGTCTCCATTCTAACAGTGCAAAATGTTTAAACAGCAGACAGGCAATTTTCACTTTAACAAAATACTAAGAGACTCATAAGAGAAAACATCCTAGTATCAAAGCTGCCTTTACTCTCCCCACATCGTGACACCTATTGTCTGTGTGTGACTGCTTCCTCACTGTCTCCTCAAGACCAACCTCCTCAGAATCGTGGTGAAACCTACCTTCGTAATCACAGGGGAAGGGTGTGTGGGGAGGAACGTGAACTCAGTAGACCAGGTGTGCTGCACTGTTTCAACTTAGCTTCTCAGGCTCCACCTTGTAGGCCACTTTTCTGGCTTCATTTATGCTCCAAGTTTAGTTCTTCATCAACTGACACACTCCACATCTGTGTCTGCGGATTATTGGAATGCTGATGGGTGCAAACTAAAGTCTTGTGAGGTGTGATGGTCTTTAACAGATTATTTTGGCGAAAGAGTAAGTATTATAATGCTAAAGACTTGCCCTTCACAGGTAGCCTTCCTAGAAACTCCTCAATAATAAGAAGAAAGCCTGTGTATTCTCCCATTCCTTGGGAACGTGCTTGTTTATGGTTCCATTGGACATGCACTATCGTCTACCATGGAGTGGTAGTCATACCACCTACTGGGAAAGATAACCAGTTAAGATGGAGGACCCTCCCTTATAGAGCTAAAAAACTCCTGGAAGATCCGTCACACACAAACTTCATGTGATGATAATGGAGGTGAGGACTGGGGATTGAAGAGGATCAATGCCATGATAGGAATTACACACACAATGGATAAATTAAATATATCTATTCCCATGCATAGGGGAGGAGAGGCTTTTTCAGGTATGACTTCCCATGGGAAATAATGGTGAGGCTCAGTCTTCTAGGATAAGAAGCAGTTAGAAGAACTAAGTACTTCCTATATGCTAGGCCCTGCTGTATCTACACGTGTTCAACTCATTTTATCCTCCCAATAACCTTGTGAAATAGATATTATCATCCTTACTCTAGAGAAGAGAAATCTGAGGCACAGAGAGGTGACATAATTTGCCTACGGTCATACCACTAATAAAGAACTGGAACTATGATGCTTGGCAGCTTTGCTCCAGACTCTGCCCACAATTCTCACTTTCAGGCAAGGTAAACCAGGTGGGTAGAATATGCAGAGATGACATATCTCTGAATCACTGAAACTGCAACAGTCCACATGTGATAGAATATTCTATGTGAGCAGTATAAGGATATAAAGGTAGGTAGGCAAGGAGGGATCCCATCGTGAAGAAAATCTGAAATCTTTATTCTGTGTGCAATAGAGAACCACTAGAACAGCGGTTTCAACCTGTTGGATGCAACCCCTTTGTAATGATGAAAATACACTGAGGCATAGGAGTGTATTTTCTGTATTCTGTATTCAGAAGCACTGCACTGGAAGGAGAGGGGATTGATCAAAACCAGTCTGGCCTGGACTAAAAAGGGAGAAAAATCAGAAAAAGGAGACTGTGATTTTGTATGAAATTAAAACTACCAATATTTATTGCCTTTTTTTTTTTTTTTGCCCCAAAGATACAAAACAAATACCAAATAGCAGAAAAGTTACAGCTGCTCTGGTCTACATGCAAAATCCTTTAATACTATCTTCTGGATGATATACATGTGTGTTTACTCAAGTCCCAGATTTAATTGGATTTAAATAGGAATCTCAGCACAATCACCCAGAAGGTCTGACATAAATAGGAGAACACCAGGAGGTCATAGAAAATACATCCTGTCTGCTCTTATTGAAAGCAGGTTCAAGCCTGTCCCACCTGCATCTTCTTCCCCTTCCTGTAAAGAGTTGCTCCTGATATCAGTAAGTAACGAACATGCATGTGGAGAGTCTATGTTCAACCCCTCCCATTCATAACTCCCCACCCCTCCAAAGCCAACCAAATGCTCCAGGTTGGATTTTGCTTGTTATCTATATCAAGCATGATAAAAATGTTTTGTTCTACTTTTAGCTCTCACAAAGAGCCCGTTTCATGATCAACGTAACTGTAAAGCTAAAATATGGTTGGGAAGTTTGTCAGCATTTTGCAGGTTAGCTGGGCATCTGGAGCTGGGTTCCTCACCTTCTAATCACAGTTGCCTGCTTGCTTTTCAAGGAAGCTCTTGGGAGGTGAAAAGTGAGCCAGATATTGCAGTGGTCTCATGATCTGAGCATAAAGGCTTCACACACTTATGATTAATCAGATCTCTTTTAATCATTAAAGTAAATTATGCTCTTTGAAAAACCATAAAAATATAACTTTAAATTAATATTGGCCTCTAATTCTGCTGTATAAAATGAGACCAATCATTGTCAAAAGAATAAAATTGAAGTGCATGTAGCAATAGTGATGTTGAGGAACCACCCTGGAAATGTAATAGAGTTAAAGAAAACGGAATTGTCTTCTGAGATCTCAACTACAGACTACGTAAGTGTTCAGGTGAGAGATACACAAAATCACCTGAAGAAACACAGTATCTCATGGGGGAACAAAATGAGACTCTCATCTGATTGAGGCTATTTGTGCATCCAAAGACGTAATGAGTTCATCAGTGTGTGGATGGTGGAGCATAAACATGGCAGAGTCATTAGGCCTAATACAGGCACGCCCCCTTACTGTCCATCATAGAGAGTATCCCAGAGTCACTAGGGCTAATATGGGCATGCCCCCTTAGGAACTGTCATCAGAAGAGTGCCTTTTCAGGCTCCTCCATGTTTACTGTAGAGAAGGATGCACCCAGTTACCACAACCCGATGTTCCTACACACGTGAATCATGCAGTTAACTCCTCCTTGCTCTGATTCCATCTCTACCCGGCAACTTTCTGAGTGCAATTTGTCTATGGGAGGAAAAAGGGGACCTGTCTGCCTTGGTCATGGCTACTTCTCAGTGAAAATTAACAATCGTGAGAGACTTGAGCCTCCTGGAACTTAGTCGGCATGAATTAGCCTCCACCAATTGTCAGGCTCTGAGAAGATGGAGTGTCTGGATGGGTCTGACTATTGGCAAGAGAACTCATTTGAATAGTGGTTCTTTATACCACCACCAGTTTTCTATGGCAACACCTTGACTGCCACACAAGACTTTCTTGTGACATTTCACGTAGATTTCCTACCCTACATGCTTGGATTCCTTTCCCATTATCTGCCCCTCTAACCAGTCAGAAAATTCCAGGAAATCTCTTCTGTTGCCATTCCTCATACTTTGTTCCAGGATTTGTGTCTTCACTTCTCTTTCCAGATTAGCAGTGTGGGAACTGGCTCCATCAGAATGACCACTGGGTGAAGATTAAACACAGGAATGCCAGGGCCCTCCTTCAGATTTTCTCTGAGTGTGCTGGGCTAGTACCCAGGAACCTGTCGAATAAGCCCCTTAGTTAATTCTGATAAGCAGCCATGTTCCAGAATTACTGTCTGGATGAATGGTCTCAAACTTAGTGACAAAACAGAGTCACTATTGAAAATATCAATGCCTAGGCTTTACCCTAGACTAATTAAATTCTAATCCTTTTTTGGGAGGTGACATGTGGGCATAGATTTTGTTTTTTGGAGTTTTTTTTAGAGACAGATTCTCATTTTATCCCTCTGATAGAGTGCTGTGGTGTCACAGGGCACAGCAACCTCCAACTCCTGGGCTTAGGTGATTCCCCTGCCTCAGCCTCCTGAGTAGCTGGGACTATAGGATCCTGCCACAATGCCTGGCTATTTTTTGATACAGTTTTGGCCAGGGCCAGGCTTGAACCTACCACACCTCAGTATAAAGGGGTGGCGTCCTACCCACTGAGCCACAGGTGCCACCCAGGCATAGATATTTTTAAAACACTCTGTAGGTGAGTGTAAAGTATCACAAGGGTTGTAAACCTGTGATTCTCAAAGTGTGCTACCAACACCAGCAGCAACAGCACTAGAAATGCAAATTCTCACGTCCCAGTCTAGACCCTCTATAGCAGAAACCCTGGGGAAGGGCCCAGCCGTCTGGCTCAACAGCCCTGCTGGTGATTCTGATGCTTCATTGGCTCACTAATCTTCTGTGGATCCATCTTCCACAATAACAAAATTTTCACCTATTAACCTTTGCTCAAAAGCATTGAGTAACTTTATACTGGTAGCTGTGGCCTTCCCCGTGCCCCCACTCTGGGCTCAGCTCTCACTAGTAGAATAGGAGAAACCAGGGTATTTGCTGCTCCCCACAGTGGGTTTCCAATTTTGCTTGTGCAACTTCTTTGGTAAAAATCATAGAGATCAGGGACCATGTTCTCAAGCACCATAGTCCCTAACAGTGCACTGGTCACAGAATCGGAAGTCCATACAGGTTCGCAGAGCTAGTGAGTGAATCTGCAGTGCTCCTCTGCTTAATGTATCACAGGCTCTCCCTTCAACCTGGAGAACAACTCATCTGAACTTTTTTTACTTGTTTGTTTCTAAGCATTAAAACCCATCAGGGCGTGTGAGTGTTCTGTTCCCACACTGAATCAGTTTGGCATCAAAAGCCCCTTGGGGGTGGGTGTCTGGAAGACTCCTGGGGTACCGATAATGTTGACTTTCTGGGTGTGGGTTCCGGTTACACATGTTCCCTCTGTGAGAATTTATTGGACTAAACACTGATAATTTGTGCCTTTTTCTGCCTGTGTGTTTTACTTCTATAAAAAGTTACACAAAGTCTTTTCAAGCAGCTGTTCTCCAGCTTTTCAAATTCTAATTCAACCAGAATTTATCCAGCATTGGGGATGTGCCAGGGACAGGCTGGTTGCTTTCATGTTTGTTATTTCAGTTTCACGTTCATAACTCTGTGATGTAGGGACTGTCATTATTGCTTTTTCCCCAAGAGAAAACTGAGGCTCACAGAAATTAAGTAATTTCCCACATTCACACAGGTGGCCAGCGTCAGAGTAGGAACTGGAGTCCAGCCATCGGGTCACCAAGTGCAATGGTCTTCTCACTGCTCCACCATGACTCTTTAAGAGAAATCTTAAACTGGCATCTATTAAAAAAATAACAATAATTTTTTTTTCATTACAAGTCATGAAAAAGATTGAGTTGCCTCTTTCATTTCCATACCAAATATTTTTTGTTCCCCTCTTTGCTAAAAGGAAAACTGATCACTGGTGTAAAATGTTGAGCAACTGAGGGATTGCAGAATCCTGGAGGTCCCCCCAGTGCCAAGAATTGTTGATTTACTCTGCCAGGTTTCAGGGGAAGAGGCCATGGGGCCAGGGTGATAAGAAAGGCATGTGGGAACTTGGGGCATTGGCCTCCAATGACTGCTATAAAGTATATCATACTGTAATTCCTGACAGAGAGTGCCCCTCTGCGCACCTGTAGACCATCAGCCTGGGTAAGTTGTACCTAGAATAGAATGCAGGCCTGACTTGTGTTCACACCTTTAAAGAAAAGAAAAGGAAAACTCTTCTCAAGAGTCTTTGCTTTACTAGGCAACTTGACCATAATGTATAATTTATATAGAATCCATACTGATTTTTCTTTACTAATTTCAACAGGCCTCTTGATTATTCTAGAGACTCAACTGAATCCTTGTTCTTAGGACATGCCAACTGAAGAAATAATGAGGCTTATAAATTTGGGAAGAGGAGCTTTATTTTTCATAAAGGGTTGCAGCCCAGGGGTGGCCATTCTGGCAAACTGGGACACAATAACCCCAGGCAGAATCCAAGAGCATGTACTTCAAGGGAGGGACAACAGGAATAGGAATTTGTGCTGAGCTGGGTGGCCATATACACATACTTAAGAAGCTATGGGAAGAGTCATTAATATTTATGAAAGGAGGAATGCACTTTTGAGCTTCAGGCCCCTTCATAGCCTACTTGTACACAAAATGGCATTAGCATGATGCAAGAGTTACCCGCATTTCTTTCTTCAGTAGGTCCTTGGTCTCAAGGATTCTAAGAATAAACCTACCAACCATAGATCAGTGGTAAGATAGGATTTATTAGCCAGAAAGAAATATAGAAGGAAGAAAAGGTAGCTGGGCTTCTGGCCCAGGGAAAGCCTCAGGTCAGAAGTCTCACGTGGATCCTTTGCCTAGGGGTACATACAGCCTAACAGATGAATGGGTTCAGTCCCGTCTGCTGGGGCAAAAAGTCAGGGTGTTCCCTTCATGAAACTGCCCAGGTCTAGGAAATGGGGTCCCTGTTCAGCTCTGAATGTGGGAACCCTCATCCCGCTCATGTTCAGATTCAGTTGTGTGTGCTGCCAGCTTCACACCGCTTGGCACTGCACTTTGAAATCCGGGGAAAGAAGAGGTGGCTCAGGCAGCAGGGGTGCTGTGCCCTGTCCTCTCAACTTCCTAGGGACTCGGGGGCCAAGCCTGCTGCTCCCCTCCACCGCACTTGGTTCTCCAACCCTTGCCTCCCAGGGTCCCGCCGCACCAACACCCCCCACCCCCGCCTCGGGGCGGCAACATGGAAGAGTCAGCAGGTCCTCCTGGGTCGCCCGCACAGCCCCAGCGCCACCTGCCCTGTATCACACGGTGGAGTTTTTGGCTTTCTGTTGTCAAAAAGTGAAGCAGAAAACATAAAAACCCTTACCTCCACACACTCCACACTCTGGAGCCACCCCATGGTCAGTGGCTCCTCATCAGGAAAGAAGGCTGGTCAGTTGTGCCGAAACCGCAAAAACGGAGGAGCAGGGTTGGGAGGTGTATTGGTTAACCGAAATCAGTGGTGGTTACATATAAGTCTTTCCAAAGACCAGCTGTTTCCAGGGGTGTCCAACCTGTGGCCCATGGGCCACATGCTGATTTTGTAAGGCCTTTTTTTGCTACTCTGTGGTGTCAGATATCATGAAAAGCATGCATGGACCTTTTCTGTGCTAATCAGCTTTTGCTAGTGTTTGTGGGTTTAATGTGTGGCCCGAGACAACTCTTACTCTTCCAACGTGGGGCAGGGGAAAAATAAGTCAGACACCCCCCTGGGAACCCTAGAAGGTGGGAAGCCTAAGGGGTGTCAGCAAGGGAGGGGACATGAAGTGTCTGACCTCCCAGCCCAGCATGGTCAGGACCTCAGTTTTAAGGTTTCTCTGGGGTCCTTTGGCAGAGGAGTGTCTGTTCAATTAGTTGGGGGGGGGGCAGGATTTTAATTTTGTTCACAGACAATTGCACAATTAGCTGCCAGAGAGACAGAGGTTACCTTAAAATAACACAAGTATAGAAAAGGGCCCTTCTAGCTATGAAATTAAGGCAGAAAACAAAGTGGGGGGGGGAAATGGTAGAAAGTAGAAAGCAGTGAGGAATACCTAGAAAAAAATCCCCTGTCCCCCACAGCGTATTAATGAATTACATACATTCTGTGTAGCTATTACATATAACATTACTTAATAACAGAAGAGGTGTTGAATACGAAACGAGATAAAATTATTTGAGGCTAAGTAATGAAAAAGGACTCAGGCTTGTGAGTTCAATCCAACTTTGCCCCCAGTTTTAAGTGGATTTACGGGGAAATGGGGAACAGTATATAAGAGCTCTTGCCTCAAAACTCCCGGATAGTACAGCACTGCCCCAGTCCCTGATGAAGTGCACACGTCAATTACTGATTTTCTTGTCTCCACCAGCCACTAATTAGAAATTAGGACAAAAATAGCAAGAGAATGATTAAAGAAATGGCTTGCCAGATAAAGTAGACTATGTGCTTGCTTACTCAACACCAATTCTCCCTTTCCTTTTCCTACAAAACCCCTAAACTGTATGAAAGCATGCACCTGACCCTGACTTCCGAGGAAATCCTGATTAGTTAGCTAGCAATAGGGAGCTGTATACATAATTTAAAATGTTCTAGTGGTCATATTTTTAAAAAAGTAAAAAGAAATGGTAGCATTAGTTTTAATAATACGTTTTATTTAATCTAATATATCTAAAAGGTGATCTTGTCAGTACATGATCATTGTGGAAATTACTAATGAGTTACACCACATTCTTTGTTTTTCATATTACGTCTTTAAAATTCAGTTTACCTTTTTCATTTACAATACATGGCATTTTGGACTAGGCACACTTAATGTGGCTGGTGGCTACCCCGTTGGACATCGAAAATCTAAACAGATTTGTATCTCCTTGACAGCATCATTGCTATAGGGCCTCAGATGACCCAGCCAGGCCTACAGCATCAGTGTTGCCGTCTGGCAACGTTTCTCTCTTTTTCCTCCTGTTAGATAAGAATAAGAAAGAATAAAGTTCTGAATAACCTGTTGGCCTTCTTGGGATTTATGAGGGGAACCAGCTTTTAAATGAAGCTGGCATTAAAATTAGCAGAGAGAAAGAGAAAGAATAATCTCTGACTTGTGGTGAGATTATTGGGCTGCTGATTGAACTAGGATTTTGCTGGAACTCTGGACTTTCTCTTTAGTGGGACAATAATTGCCCTAATAGCGGAAGATAGCTTGTGTTACCTGTACCCACAAGACTGCTAAGGTCATACAAAGTGCAAGCTCATACACAGTCGTTCTTTGGCCCTGTTTAACATATTCCACAATGTGCCAAAGTAGTAGAAGAACTAACCTGCATAGACTTGGAGAGGGAAAAATTAAACTGTGCAGAAAGCAATCAAATTCACTGCATTAAGGCTGCGCAAGGTGGCTCACGTCTGTAATCCTGGTACTCTAGGCTGAGGCAAGTGGATGCCTTGAGCTCAGGAGTTTGAGACCAGCCTGAGCAAGAGTGAGACCCCGTTTCTACTAAAAATAGGAAAGCTAGCCAGGTGTGGTGGCTCACGCCTATAGCTCTAGCTATTTGGGAGGCTGAGGCAAGAGGATGGCTTGAGCCCAAGAGTTTGAGGTTGCTATGAGGTATGATTACACCATGTCACTCTACCCAGGGCAAAAGAGTGAGACTGTCCTCCTCACCACCCCCGGCCCCCAAATTCACTGCATTAAACGTAATTTTTTAAGTGTACAACATAATAGCCTTATGTTTAAGTAAGACTCATCTGTGAAGCGTGTGTGTTCACTTTCTGTTCCAGAATCAAGCATCTGGATTTTGAGAGTGAGCAAAAGCCTTAGGGGTAAGGGGCAAAGAAACTAAACCCTAAGGGAAATTTAGGAGAATAGTTATCTTTATAAAGTATATGACTACAAAGTTATGAAGATGAAGGAAAAGCTGCTCAAATAACACTAAAGCCAGCAGTTCTCACAGATACCTTTAGAAGCATAGTTCTATTTTAAAATTCTCACTTAGAGCTAATTGGAACATATATTTCAATTAGAATGCAGTTTGGGAAGTAAATTATTAAATGACCTAGCACATTTCCACGTTTTCAAATGCCCCAACTCCTGGCTTTGGAGAATAATGAGTCTTGAGTGATAATTTATTCTGCTCCTGTCCCCGTTATTGCTGGATAGCTGGGGCCCTAGATCCTTCAGGGCTCCAGGGACCCAACCTGGGCATTGTCAGAGGAGGATACCAATTAGCAGGTTTGGTTTCACAAAGGAGGGAAGATTGCCCTGAGGTGAAGCACTCTGCCTCAGAGTTAACACCCTTGAACTTTAACTGTCTTTATTGTTAATCTTTAGAAGTCAGCAAAGGATTTGGCCCTCTCTCTCACCATTCATTATCCCCACTCGTCAGTCAGAAAATACATATTTTCTCTTACTATTAAGGCAACAATAAACATGGCAAGCTCTGCACATACATAAAAGAGAGTGAACACTTTCTACTAGTTTTAATGGTGCTATCTGTGCTCCCCAAAATTGCCTTAGGTCACGTAAGGCCCCTAGAGATAAACATCTGAGGATTTTGCAGAAGTCCCTTAATGGTATTTTCAAGACAGTATAATTACCTGGGGAAAGTGGAAAGCAGCAGCTTCAAGGTCACCGAGTAACGTATGGCTGCATGTGTGACTCAGAAGTACAGAAGAACAAAAATACAACCATCATCTGAATCAAAATTTTATTCTTTTTTCCATTCATTTAGTATTTTATTCAACCAAATTTTAGGCATTTGTAATGTGCCAGAGATTGTACTAGACAATTCGGATTCTATCATGAGAAACCCAGCTGAGTTCTTCTACCCACTGAGATATTTACGACCTAGAGGGGCAGGGGGAATGGAGAGTAGGCAGATGGTTAATGCCCAGAAAGGGCTAGGGAGGGTGATTCTGGGCACCTGAGGAAGACAAGGAAGCCTTTTTTTATTGTGTCAAAGAGTTTTTCATTTTTCTCAGCAGCAGAACTTTTTTTTTTGAGTCACCTAATTTTTAACCACCTTTCTGGCTGTATAGTGGATTCACTAACTTCATACTGACTGGTAGAAAATTAAAAGAAATTTTTTCCCTTGCTTGGAATTAAATATCCATTTTTGAGCTGCAGAAGTCAATATTTAGTCATAAAAGCATTCATATCCACATAGTAGTGCACCTTAGGCTTACAGAAGCTCAGAGGACAATGCCAGACTGCCTGGTTTTGAAACTCTAGCTCTGCCATTACCCAATGTGCAACGCTGACAAGTTGTTAAACCTTGTCTGTGTATGAATGTACAGATACAAACTTATTAGGAGGAGTAAATACATTCATATATCTAACAGTACTTAGTACATAGTGTTAGTAATATTTTGTTTTAATATGATGGAAACACATGTTACTTGGTGATTAGGTTTGAAATTTAAACATAATCAAATTGTCCTTGAAAATCTTTAGGAAGTTACCTTTTCTGATACCTCCTGCCCATTTCTCAATTTATCTAGCAATGTCAATATCCCTTCAGTATTACAACAAGTTGTTGCTTCTCTGATTAAAGATTAAGTGGTGTATTAGATTTGCATGTAGTGACCATGCCACATCAAAAGGCCATGTATTTTATACATGAGCGGTGTCCTGAGAAGCACCAGGAACTAGAGCCCCTCAGCAGGCCGCTTAATCCTCAATCAGAGAAGCAACAACTTGTTCTAATACTGGAGGGATATTAACTTTGCTAGATATATGGAAAGATGGGCAGTGGGTCTCAGAAAAGGTAACTTCCTAAAGACTTTCTAGGATAATTTGATTTTGTTTAGAAGCTAGAGTGTGTTGGCTTGGCGCTGGTAGCACAGTGGTTACGGCGCCAGCCACATACACTGAGGGTGGCGGGTTCGAACCTGGCTCAGGTCAGCTAAACAACTGCAACAAAAAAAATAGCTGGGCATGGTGGCGGGCGACTATAGTCCCAGTTACTCGGGAGGCTGAGGCAAGAGAATCGCTTAAGCCCAAGAGTTCAAGGTTGCTGTGAGCTGTGACTGCATGGCACTCTACTGAGGGTGACATAATGAGAATCTGTCTCAAAAAAAAAAAAAAGAAAAAAAGAAGTTATAGTGTGATCTAGCAGTCTCCTTTTTCAACCCTTGGCCATTTAGTGAAATAGCAGGCAAGAATTGTGATCCAATTTGAATTTGTTTTCTCCTTTTTCACTGACTTCTGTTTTTCTTTGCCAAGAAAGGATACTTGGATTCACAAAAGTTAAATAGGAAGCAATTACTTTTTGCTAGCATCTTGAGGTACAACCCTTGTTAATTATAACTCATGTTGCATTATGTAAGGCATAATAGTGCTTCTCTTCTGAGATGAGTATTTTGTTATTATTCACCATGGTGTTATTGCAAATGATGACAATGTTGAAACATTTTTGTACTTCCTCAGATGTTACCAGAATCAGACTACTCTTATTCGAAGCTGAGACCTTGATCCCCAACCACCACCACATCTAGCCCAGATTGTGGCAGCAGCCCCATAACTGATCTCAATGTTTACTCTTCAGATGAAACGTGGTATCCAGAATGGCCTTACAAAGTTCCTCTTGTTCAAAACCCTACAATGAGTTTCCAATTCATTCACAGCAAAAGCCTTTTAAAAAATTGTTTAGTTTTTTTTATAGTCCAGGATATAGTTTATCTTGGTGAATATATCTAGGGAGCATGAAGAAAACGTGTATTCTACTACTGTTGGGTGAAGTGTTCATAGACAGAGTGTGCCATATATCTTGTTCATTGATTAAATTGTTCAAATCATCTATTTCCTACATCTGGAGGGATATTGAGACATTGCTAGATATATGGAGAGATGGGCAGCGGGTCTCAGAAAAGGTAACTTCCTAAAGATTTTCTAGGATAATTTGATTTTGTTTAGAAGCTAGAGTGTGTTGGCTTGGCACTGGTAGCACAGTGGTTACAGTGCCAGCCATATGCACTCATCTGTTTGCTACAACCTCTCAATCACCCCTTTCTTCTGCTCTCCTCACCCCAATTATAATTATTACCTTCTAACGTGATATATTTTTACTTTTATCCTTAGTGTTTACTGTCTCTGTTCTTTTGCTAGAATGTAAGCTCCATAAGGCAGGCATTATTGGTTGTTTCCTGATGTTTCCACATTTTTAGAACAGTGCCTGGCACACAGTGAGCACATGGTTAAGTATCTGTTTAATGATTAAATACTTGAACAGTGCCCACTCTCAGCAAGGGAAGAAAAAGTGAGCTAAGTTTATTCTTACACCTTTTCCTTCTTTGATTGGCCAGTGCCACCTGTCAATATGTCTTTTGCTCTGATTGATATAAATTTATTTTATTCGAATTTTTTAATTCTCATTGGTATATACTGTTTTTGTCTAAATATCTGATTTGAAAGTAGATCCAGGACTCAGGGCCCCTCTTTAAGAGAGAGAATACAAAATTACCAATAGAAAAAAGAGTTAGAAAAGGACCTGTGCACGTTAAGCTTCTCCTCTTCAGCTTCATTCATTCTGGCAGTCACAGTGGGAATCAAGACACCACTCCCCTTTGTTTCCTTTGTGGAAAGAACCACAGACAGCAGCTAATAGGAGGAAACACTGATAGTTTCCTAGCACAAAATATGCTCTTAATCATGAACAAGAGTCAACTAAAAGGCAAAGGGGAAAAAAATGGAAAAAAGTAGTGTGATTCTGTCAACATAGTACAAATGAAAGTGATTCACCCAAACCATCAAAGGTTAATTACAGGGAAGCATAATGTAGGCTGTGCGTGCCATTAGTCTGGCAGATTAACTGGCGGCCACAGAGACTTGCACTTGACTTTTCCTTTTTGCAGCCATCGCCCAAGCAGCAGAAGCCAAAATGTAGTTCAATCATTTTGTAGCTTCTCACCAAAGCAAGAAGTGAAAAAGGCATTTCAATATAAGACCTTCTTATATTTGCAGCAAAGTATGTCTTCTCTTCTTGCCAGAGAGCTAGGACAAAAGTACAATGCTCAATCTATGCCCATGTGAAAGGATGATGAAGTTCAAGTTGTGAGGACAGTTGTATAAAGGTCAGAAAATTAGCAAAGCTATCCAGGTTTACAGAAAGAAAGATGTAGGCCGGGCATGGCAGCTCACGCCTGTAATCCTAGCACTCTGGGAGGCTGAGGCCGGTGGATTGTCTCAGGAGGTGGACGGAGCTAGACCCCACCTCTACTAAAAATAGAAAAACTAGCTGGGTGTTGGGGAGGGCACCTGTAGTCCCAGCTAGTCAGGAGGCTGAGGCAAGAAGATTGCTTGAGCCCAAGACTCTGGTGTTGCTGTGAGCTATGACACCATTGGGTAGGTACAGTGGGAAGAAGCTAACGGCCTAATTGTCTATGTGGGCCTTCACCCAGCAAGGTGTGCCATTAGGCTAAACTGGATGAAAATTTCAAAAAGTTTCTTAAATGGAAAACCAGTTAGAAAGGAAAAAGGACAATACAAGAAAGAAATGGTTGAGCACATGCAGGAATAAAGTGATCTTATATGCAACATTCATTAAAAACTGCTAAAATGGAAAAGAAAAGAAACTAGAAGTTGATTCCACACTGAGCCGAGGCACTTTTTCAGCATAGAGTTGACATGCAAGTTAAACCTTTCCAATTATTATTATTTTTGTTGTTGTTATAATCAAAGGGAAGCTGGGAGAGAGGGAGAGGAAGGGAGGGTTGAGAGCAGAGGAAACAGCAAGCTGAGGAAAAGGAGAGACTGAAGACATTAATGCAGCACCTCCAACCTCCATGAGTTTCTGCCTATCTGCCCCCCAAAGCCCTTTCTCTCTTCACGTGGTCAAGGGGAGCTTTGTTTAGTTACTTGCTTGAAATGAGTGTCCTCCCCTCCTTGATTGGAAGCTTCTTAAGAGCGAGGCCCCATCCAACTCCCTCCTTCTCTCTCCCCTGTACTGGCAAGGTAGCTAGCCCACAAAAGGGCTTAACAAATAACTAATGTGTGAATTTATTTTATGAATGAATAAGTGAATTAAAGAAAACTTGGCTGCCTTTAGAATCGCTCACTTGGCAGAGCATCTCCCTTTTTCTTTCTTTGTTTCACTATTACTGCACCAAGAATTTCTTCTTATGCCAAAGGCTGGAATCCCTTTATGGGAAATTCCCTAATAGCAACTGTCTTCATCAAAACCAATTAGGCCATAAAGATATCTAGTCTGTATTCTGTCCTATTGGACTTTCATTCCGTTTGTAAGATGTTAATGATGAATATAGAACAGGAGAAAGGAAAAATGTTACAATGTGCTCTCTTTACCTAGTACGAGCATACTTTTGGCCAACTAACTGTAAAACATTTGATATTTTCACAGGGAAATCAGTGACTTGTGGTCTCTGAAGTTTATGCTTTTGTTTATTTGACACATTTTTCACAGTTGTGTCATGAGTAATTTTAGAGGTCCCAGGGAAACATTTCTCTTCCCCGAGTTCAGTAATTGTCATCCGAAGGTCTGAGAGCAGTTCCACTTTGCTTCTTGACAGTTTGGCTAATAAGGACATGAAATGTCTTTTATATTTTCAGAATTGAAAACCTGCTGGTAATTGTGCTCATACTTAAGCTATTGTTTGTTTGAAAGGGCTTATGCTGTTGCACGTCATCTTTAAATATAACCTCTCCTTTCACTAAATTGCAGGAACTTTGGAAGGCTGTTAGTTCATGGCTCGTTCTATTCCCAGTAACCTTGGCCCTGGACACATTTCCCCTTCAACAGACCCTGTCCTTGGTTGTCATCCTTCTTTTCAGTGTCCTGTTGTCCAGCTTTGTGGCTTCTGCATGCCCATTTCCTGCACTCACCCAAGCTTCTGGTCCGTCTCTGAGAGGAAGCTGCTGAGAATTAATCATCCCTATATGTGATTATGGATAAGAATAAGCTATTCTCAGTTGAGATATTGCAGCATAGAAGGAGTCTTTTGAAATATCATTTTGGCTCACACCTCTAATTGTAGCACTTGGGAGGTCAAGGTGTATGAATTGCTTGAGCTCAGGAGTTTGAGACCAGCCTAACCAAGAACCAGACCCTGTCTGTACTAAAAAAAAAATAGAAAAAATACCCCATGTCATCCGTGTCATGATGGGCGCCTGTAGTCCCAGCTACTGGGAAGCTGAGATAAGAAGATTGCCTGAGCCCAGAAGTTTGAGTTGCTGTGAGCTATGATGCCATTGCCCTCTACCCAGGGCTACAGAGTAAGACTTGTCTCAAAAAAAAAAAAAAAGAAGAAGAAGAAAAAGAAAGAAATATCACTTTATAAATATGATTTCACTGAATATTCTCGACAACTTGGTGAAGAAGACATGACTAGAAATATTTTGGGGTTTGTAGATGACAACACTACAATTCTGAAGGGATAAATAATTTGCTGATGGTAACACTGAAACTGGGCTAAGTCAACATACTCCTGCATCTTTCCATCACCATGTTTCTGACGTCTAGCACGGTCAGGTGACAAAATTTTAAGCAAAGTAGGCAGCCAGTAGGAGGGACTATGACTGCACATCAGTCTCTCCTTGCTTCCTCGGCCCTTTCCTGATCCCTGGCATTCCCTTCTCTTTGGTTTCCAATGCCCCATTCCCCTTCTCCCTGGCCCTTCCTCACAGTATCTTCCAGTTTCCTGAGCACAGCCCTTCTCTCTGTGCCCCTTGGAGCCTCCAGGAGATTTGACCCTCTTCTTTGTTCACTTTAGACTTTCTATATCCCTCTTAGGTGCTCTCCTGGTTTTAACCACCATCTTTAAGTTGATGACTTGACAAACCCAAATCTTGAACCTAGGTAAGTCTCTGCTATCACCCTGGCACACACAATTGCTGGCTGGATAACCGTTCTGGATATCCCACTATTTTTCACTCTTACAAGACATGGCCAACTCATTAGTCATCGTGTAGACTGAACACTTACACACCTCCAACATCCATATGTTGAAGCCCTATCCCCTACTGTGATGGTATTAGGAGGTGAGGCCTTGGGGAGACAGGTTTAAATGAGAACATGAGTGTGGAGACCCTACGATGGTGTTAATGACCTTACAAAGAAGAGAGTCACCAAAATGTCCTTTGCCGTGTGAGGATACAGCAATACAGGGCAGGAAGTGGACCCTCACTAAGAACCAGATTTTCTAATACCTTGATCTTGAATATCTCAGCTTCCAGAATTGTGTGAAATGAATGTCTGTTGTTCAACCAAAAACAGCATTGTGCGATACTTTGTTATGGCAGCCTGAGCAGACTTAGACAAGATGCGATCTCTATCTGTTATTCTCAACTATTGCCTGTAATATGAAATTCAAACTGCTCTTAGGTGATTTTCCTACTTATTTCCTAAAGTTCTACCCAAGCCCAGAACCTTTGCCAACCCTGCAGAACTATGTACAGTTCTCTAAGAGTGTCTTTCAGTCAGATGATTCTGCTTTGGTTTAAGTACTTTAATCCCCCTCATAAAGCCTTCTTTCCTTGTCTGTCTAATAAATTCATTTGTCTTTGAGATTTCTATCTTATATCGCTCAAATCATGAGCATGAAATATCTTCCTACTTCGAGGAGTCCTCTTCAATTTCTTTCATAAATATTTTATACTTTTCCTTGTAGAGATCTTAATTTCTTTGGTTTCATATTCTTAGGGGTGTGTGTGTGTGTGTGTGTGTGTGTGTGTTTGTAGCTATTGTAAATGGATTGCTTTCTTTATTTTCTGTTTAGACTGGTCGCTGTTGATACTAATTTTTCCACCCTGAAACTTTACTAAATTCATTTATAAATTCTAAAAGCTTTTTGGTGTGTTTTTCTACATATAAGACTATGTCATCTGCAAACAAGGGAAATTTGACTTCTATGTCTCCAATTTGGACAGGTAGCTGGTTATTTCTTTCCTTTGCTGAATTTCTTGGGCTAGACTTCTAATACCATGTTGAGTGAAAGTGGTGTAAATGAATATTTTCATCTGGTTCTAGATCTTAGTGATAAGGCCTTCAATTTTCGCTTATTCACTATGATATTATCTCTGGGTCTGTCATATATGGCCTTTATTATGTTGAGATATGTTCTACACTTAATTTGTTGCACACTTTTATTATGAAAAGATGTTGAGTTTTCTCAAATGCTTTTTCAGCATCTCTCGAAACGATCATATGTTTTTGATTCTGTCACTGTGGTGTATCATGTTTATTGATTTGCATATGTTGAATCATTCTTGCACCCCTGGGATGAGTCCTACTTTATTATAGTGAAATAATGTGATTTCTTTTAATGTGATGAATTTGTTTTGCTTGTATTTTGTCAAAGATTTTTGCATCTGTGTTCATGTAGGATATTGAAATGTAATCTTCTTTTTCTAATTGTGTTTTTGTTCGATTTGGGTATCAGCATTATGCTGGCCAAATGGAATGACTTCAGAATCCTTCCTCCTTTTCAATTATTTGGAATAGTTTGAATAGAATTTCTATCAGTTCTTTAAATGTTTGGTGGAATTAATCAGTGAATTCACCAGGTCCTGGGCCTTTCTTTGAGGGAGGTTTTTGTTACTGTTTTAATCTTATCACTTATTATTGGTCTGTTTAGGTTTTCTAGTTCTTCTTATATGTCCAGGAATTCATTTATTTCTCCTAGGTTTTCATATTTGTTGGAGTATGCTTGTTCATAATATTCTCTAATGCTCCTTTGCATTTCTGTGTTATCAATTATAATATTTCCTTTTCATCTCTGATTTTAGTTAATTAAACTTTTTATTTTTTGGTTAGTTGAGCTAAGGCTTAATCAATTTTGTTTATCTTTTTGTTTTCAAAAACAACCCCGCTTTTGTCTTTGTTGATGTTTTAATATTTTTTTAGTCTCAATTATGCTTATTTCTGCTCTGACTTTCATTATTCCTTTCCTTCTACTAATTTTCTCTTTTTGTCTCATTCTTTTAGTTTCTTGAAGTCTCGAGGTGCATTATTAGGTTAGGTGGCTTTTCGGAATCTTTCTTTCTTTTATCTCCTTTTTTTTGAGAGACAGGGTCTTATTTTGTCACTCAGATTGGAGTGTAGCTATGTAATCATACCTCATTATAACCTCAAGCTATCCTCCGGGCACAACTTCCTGAGTACCTAGCCCTACAGGTACATGCTACTGTAACTGACTACATTTAAAAAAAATTTCTTATAGAGACTAGGTCTAGTTATGCTGCCTAGGCTGGTTTCAAACTCTTGGCTTCCAAGTGATCCTCCTGCCTCAGCTTCCCAAATTGCTGAGATTATAGGCATGAGCCACTATGCCTGGCTTTTCCTATTTTATTTTATTTTTTCATGTAGGCATTTACATGGATTGCTATAAACTTCCCTCTTAGTACTTCTTTTGCTATATCCCATAGGTTCTGGTATGTTGTGTTTTTATTTCCATTTATTTCAGAAATTATTAATTTTTTTCATTTACCTTTTGATCCTTCAAAAGCGTGTTGTTTAATTTCCATGTACCATACAGTTTCAGAATTCTTCTGGTTATTGATTGCTTATATTCTTCCACTGGGGTCAGAAAAGATGCTTGATATAATTCTGACTTTTTTTTTTTTTTTTGTAGTTTTTGGCCAGGGCTGGGTTTGAACCCACCACCTCCAATATATGGGGCCAGCACCCTACTCTTTTGAGCCACAGGTGCCATCCTATAAATCTGACTTTTTAAAGTGTGTTGAGACTTGTTGTGTCACCTAGAATATAATTTGTCCTGATAAGAAAAAATGTGTATTCTATTTTAGTTGTATTTTCTGTGTCTTTTAAGTCCATTTGGTCTAGAGTAGAGTTTAACACTAGTCTTTCTTTCTTGATTTTCTGCCTGGGTTATCTATTCATTGCTGAAAATGGGGTGATAAAAGCATTTAGTGGTATTATATTGCTGTTATCTCTCTAGATATATTAACATTTTTGGTTTATATATTTGGGTTCTCTAGTATTGGGTACATACTCAATTTGTAACTGTTATATACTCTTGATGAACTGACTCCTTTATTATTATAAAATTACCTTGTTTCATTTTTATAGTTTTTGACTTAAAGCCTATTTTATGATATAAGTATAGCTATTCCAGTTTTTTCTTTTTTCTTTTTTTTGGTTTCTCTTTGCTTCACATATCTTTTTCCATTCTTTCATTTTTAGTCTCTTGTCTTTATAGGTGAAATGAGTTTTTTTGTGGACAGCATATAGTTGGGTCTTACTTATTAATCCATTTAATCACTCTCTCTTCCAGGTTAGAATGCAGTGGTGTCATAATAGCTCACTTCAACTTGAAACTTCTGGACTCAAGTGTTCCCCTTGTCCCAGCCTCCCAAGTAGGTAGGACAATAGGCATGTGCCATCATGCTTGTCTAATTTTTTTAATTTTTATAGAGGTGGGGTCTTGTGATATAGCTCAGGCAGGTCTCAAAATCCTGGCCTCAAGTTATCCTCCCATCTTTGCCTCCCAAAGTGTTAGGATTATAGGCATGAGTCGCTGTACTTGGCCTGTATCTTTAATAGGAGAATTTAACCTATTTAAATTCAATGTTATGGTTCATAGGTAGGGACTCATTACTACCATTTGTTACTTATTTCCTAGTTGTTTTTTAACTCCTTTATTTATTTATTTTTTTCTTATTGTCTTTCTTTGTGGCTAACTAATTTTCTCTGCTAGTATGTTTTTAATTCATTGCTTTTAATTTTTTGGTACATGTGTTATATATTTTTGGTTTGGTACTACCATGAGGTTTACAAAAGTTATCCTATAGTTATAATAAGTAAAGTGATACCAGTGTAATTTTGATTTCAAGAAAACAAAACTCCTGTATACATTAACCCCCTTCTTTTCCCGTATTTTGAATTTTTGATGCATAATTTGC
>CAUYQV010005458.1:0-46587 GCA_963574575.1 Galagoides demidoff
GGAGGGATTCCACTGTGTCTTTCAGATCCTTGAGGGCTGCTACCTCTTGTCTCAGTATTTCCAAATCTTTGATCATTTTATCTTTGAAGTTGTTGAGTTCTTGAGTCATCTTTTGAATAATTTCTTGAGATATCTTTTGAATAATTTCTTGAGATATCTTTTGAATGATTTCTTGAGAAGTCTTTTGAATAATTTCTTCGGCTCCTAATTCCTTTTTTTCTTCCAGTCTGTTAACCTTATTTGCTATCCACACTCTGAACTCAATTTCTGACATCCCAGCCATTTGCTTGTGGATGGGGTCTTCAATTATGTGTTCTCCCTTTTCCCTTGGAGGAGTTGATCTATTCTGGCTATTTGAGTTGCCAAAGTTTTTCCGCTGGTTCCGCCCCATGCCGAGTTTACCTTGTTTGGAGGCCTTATCAGAACCGTTCAGTTGGTGGCTTCTTCTGGTTGCCCAGAGAGACAGGCCGAGCGTGTCTGTTGTCTTCTCCCAGTTCTCGGGTGCTGGGGCAGCCGGGGTACAGTGGAACAGCAACAGCTGCACGGCAGTGTGCGTGGCTGGATTAGACCTTGTTCAGCCTGCCGGGTGACTGGGGAGCAGGAAACTGGCAGCAGCCAGATCAGTCCTAGTTCAGCCCCTCTGGGACAACCGGTGGAACAGGAGAACTGTAGTAGCTAGATCAGTCCTAGTTCAGCACCCTGGAGCAGCCAGGGGTTAGGGGAATGCCAGCAGTAGCGCAAGGTACGCGGGCGACCAGATCAGTCCTAGTTCAGCCCCACCAGAGTAGCTGGGGGGAAGCAGGGGACTACTTCCCCGTTGCCCGTTAGATGCGTGCAGCGCTAGCTACTATGCCTCTTCTATGTTTAAATACACAAATATTCCCATTGTGTTATAACTGTGTTATAATCCCACAGGATTGAGTACAGTAACAGGTAGTACAGGTTTGTACCCTCGGAGAAATAAGCTATACTATATAGCCCCTAGTAGTCTGTCTCATCTAGCTTTGCCTAAGTACACCAGGGATGTTCCCACAAGGACAAAAGTGCCTAACACATATCTCAGAAGATATCTCCATCATCAAGTGATACCTGACTGTAATTTAGATAAGCCCCTACCAAAAAGACAGAAGCCATCAGGTAATTGGATTCATTCAATAGGCATCAGACAACATTCAACAACTATTTCTTTTTTTTTGACACAGAGGGTCGCTTTGTCACCCTTGGTAGAGTGAGTGGCATCATAGCTCATGGCAACCTCAAACTCTTGGGCTTGAGCAATCCTTTAGCCTCAGCCTTCTAAGTAGCTGGGAGTATAGATGCCTGCCACAATGCCTGGTTAATTATTCTATTTTTAGTAGAGATGGGGTCTCGCTCTTGCTCATGCTGGTCTCCAACTCCTGAGCTCAGGCAATCTACCTGCCTCGGCCTCCCAGAATGGTAGGATACAGGTGTGAGCCACCTGCCCAGCCTCCAAACACATTTTGGACTTTGGCATATCCTGAATAAGTCAATGATTATGCCAGCCACTCCCATACTTCCCTTCTTAGGAATACCTACAACATAGTACTGGAGGAGAAGCCACTGCTTGAAAAGTGTTCCTTTATTTTGTATTCTCACAATTTGATAGCCTCAAACATCTATGTAAAAAAGGGTTCTAAGGGATAAACCTACAGGCCATATGTGACGCATTCACCCTGTAACCTGACCCTGAGTTTAACTGAATGTATAGAAGAAAAGAGATAAATTACTTCTTTTTTTTTTTTTGAGACGGAGCCTCAAGCTATCCCCCTGGGTAGAGTGCCATGGTATCACAGCTCATAGCAATCTCCAACTCCTGGGCTCAAGCGAGTCTCCTGCCTCCGCCTCCCAAGTAGCTGGGACCAGAGGCGCCCAGCCATTTTTTTTTTTTTTTTTTTGGTTGCAGCCATCATTTTTGTTTGGCAGGCCCAGGCTGGGGATTCGAACCCACCACCTTAGGTGTACATGGCTGGCGCCTTAGCCGATTGAGCCACAGGCGCCGAGCCAGATAAATTCCTTCTAAATGCCTCCCAGCTGTTTTGTCCACTGTCCCTGCAGGGGGTGGGGGTGGGGAGGGTGGATAGATTCTCTGATGCATCACCCTTCCTATTCAGTCATTCACCTTCCACTTTCTCTCTATTATTTTTTTCCTGTTCTCTCAATGAACAAAAGATCCTTCACTTTTCCAAGGCTGGTCCCAAAATTCACAGACTTTTTATGTTGAAAACTGTTCATTCTTGTTCCTGATACCCAGTTCAGCAACCCACACATATCTGGCGAATGAGTGGTTGACTGGAAAGGTAACATATTCTTCAGCATAACTTCCCTCCATTTTATTTTACGGAAGTCAAGTCTGCTTAAACAAAGAATCACACAAAAGGCCACTAAGCACTGCTGACATCTTCTGTAAGGGCCTCCGGTACCCCTCATTTTCCCGTTTATTAAAAATAAGATGTTATCACCATATACCCACTGTTACTGCCTGGTGACTCTTCTTCCTTCTGCCCATTCCAATCAACCTCCCATATGTCAACAAGAGAATGATCTTCCAGACCGTTTGTGTATCAAAATAGTGTTCAAAAACTGACAGTGGGCTTGGTGCCTGTGGCTCAAGTGGCTAAGGCACCAGCCACATACATCTAAGGTGGCAGGTTCAAATCCAGCCCAGGCCCACCAAACAACAATGACGGCTGCAACCAAAAAAATAGCCAGGCATTGTGGCAGGTGCCTGTGGTTCCAGCTACTTGGGGCGCTGAAGCAGGAGACTTGCTTGAGCACAGGAGTTGGAGGTTGCTGTGAGCTGTTATGCCCCAGCACTCTACCCAGGATGACAGCTTGAGGCTCTGTTTCAAAAAAAAAAAAAAAAACTGACAGTGATTCCCCTAATATCTAGTGGGGTGGGGGAGAGGGCTCTGACACTTGCTTCTGAAAATCCAAATCAGGATCTTAGATCCTCTCCTTTATAAAAATAATGAGAATACAGGCAAAAATTGTCAGAATCAATGTTTGCAGGACTTCGGAAATCAACCAAAGGCATAAATAATTCCAAGGAGCATTTATTAAAGAAACCTAGCTGCATCTCCAAAAAAAAAAAAAACAGTGAATTCTCTTGGATTTAAACATCTATTCCCACCCAACCCTCATACACTTTCCAAGGTTGCAGTAAAAAGGAACAGCCTACAATCATAGTGAAATGCAGCAGCCTGACAGCCACTGAGGGGAGCAGGATGGAGCAGGACATCTGGGAAAGCCTTACTCAGAAGGGACCATCATGGTTTGATGGATATATCTAGTGGATCCTTGGAAGACCTCAATCACCAGGGTTTCTTTACTTGGCCTGACTCAAAGTTTGCTTCTCAAATATATTTCAAGGCAATTACTTAACCTAGCAGCTGCCAGAGGTAGTAGATAGTGGCTGAAGCAAATAATAAGCTAACTAAATGCTTAAAAGAAAAATCTGGGCAATGAATAATCTATAGGAGTTTTGGAAACTTCAGACATATTCCTGGCATCTAGAAGATGACGCACAGGTATAGGCTGTGCTCATGCTCACGAGAAACCTGTGAAAGTTCTACACTATCACCTCTTGCTGACTTTGAGGCTGTGTGCAAAAGGAAGTAAAGAATAAGGGACAGTTGAAAATTCCTGGCTGAGTGCATATTGAGCTCCTCACCAAAAAATAGGAGACTTACTGCTTCCCATGATCTGGAAAATTTCTGTCCAATCATTAACTAAGTCAGCTAACTAAGCACAGATTACAGTGGTTATACATCACAGAGAATACATGCTTTAAACATGACTTCAGAAAATTAACAAAACAAACACGGATCAACAAAAGCAATGGCAACCATCTCTAGAAGAGAAAATCTGATTTTCAAAACAACATAATATGTTACTTAAAATGACTAGTTTTAATAAAAAATACGCATTTGCCAAATATGCAAAGAAATAAGAAAGTATGGCCAATACACAGGAAAAACCATTCAATAGAAATTGTCCTGGGGAAACATATTAGATGATGGACTTATTAGACAAAGACATTGTATCAATCTTGTAAATATTTTCAAAGAACTGAGGGAAACCATGTCTACATAACTAAAGATAAAAAGCATAAAAATTATTTCTCACCAAAAGGATAATATCAATTAAAAGACAGAAACCACTTTTTCTTTTTCTTTCTTTTTTTTTTTGGATACAGAGTGTCAAGCTATTGACCTGGGTAAAGTGCCCTGGCATCATAGCTCATAGCAACCTCAAACTCTTGGGTCTAAATGATTCTCTGGCCTCAGCCTCCCAAGTAGCTGGGAATACAGGAGCCTGCCACAACACCTGGCTATTTTTGTTGTTGTTGTTGCAGTTGTCATTGTTGTTTAGCTGGCCTGGGGTGTGTTCGAACCCGCCAGCCTGGGCGTATGTGACTGGCACTGTAACCACTGAGTTACAGGCGCTGAGCCAGAAACCACTTGTTTTAAAAAAAGAAGTTCTAGAGTTGAGAAAAACTCTTTTGAGCAGGCAGAAGAGTGAATTAGTGAACCTGAAGACAACTGAAAATGTCCAGTCTAGAGAAGAGGATGATTAAAGTGCTAACAAAAAATGACCATCAACCAAGAATACTATATACAACAAAATTATGATTCAAAAATGAAAGAGAAATTAACATATTATAAGAGAAACAAAATCTGAGACAATTTGTTGCTACAAACTTTCCTTTGAGGAAGTACAAAAAGAAGTCTTTCAGGATAAAATGACAAAGGACAGTACACAGTAACCTGAATCCACATGAAAAAAATTAAAAGCACAGCAAAAGGTTGGGGCAGCTCCTGCGGCTCAAAGGGGTAGGGCGCTGGCCCCATACGCTGGAGGTGGTAGGTTCAAGCCCAGCCCCGGCCAAAAACTGCAAAAAAAAAAAAAAAAAAAAGGTTATGTGAATAAAAAATATAAAAGACGACATAAATATATTTTTGTTAATGCTCTTTTTTATCCCATCTTATTAAAAAGACAACTACATTAAGCCATAACAGTAGGGTAGTATTAAAGAGCATACAATGTATAATGATGAATTTGTACAATAATAATGGCACAAGAGAGGGGAAAATATGGATTTATGTAGCAGGAAATTTTTTGCATATTATTCAAGTTAATCTGAACTAGATTATTGTGGGTTATGATGCTAATTGTAATTGGCAACCAATAAAAAAAAGTATTACAAGAAACAATCATGACATTAAAATAATACATTAGAAAATACCTAAAACACCTATTTAAAATAAAAGAAGGCAGAAAAAGAGGAATAGAGGAAGAAAAAAAAGACATAAAAAACAACTAGGAAAATGGCAGACATCAAACCTCCAATTAAAAGGCAGAAGTTGGCAAAATGGATTTTAAAAAATGACCCAATTATTCCCTCTTTACAAGTGATGTACTTTAAATTCAAAGCTACACATAGGTTGAAAATTAAAGTACAGAAAAAATATACCATGCAAATAGTAACCAAAAGAAAGTGAAGTGACTATATTAACTGCCATGGTTTGCATTTCCACTCCAAAACTCATTTTGAACTTTACCTGTGTTGTAACAGGGAGGACCTTTAACATACTGACTGCCACACCAGAAAAAAATGTTTTCCTTGGGGCCACAGTATTTCATTAAGTCAAGATAGATCAACAGACATATGAGTTATATATGCTTCACAAGGTCCTAGGCTTATAACTAACTAACATAAATTAAATATAACTCACATGACAGTTAATGTGTTAAGAAGTAATTAGATCTTGAGAGCAGAACCATTATTGGAGGAATGGGTTAGTTATCACAGGAGGGATTCCTGACAAAAGGATGAGTTTAACTTGACTTCCTTGCTTTCTCCTGAGCTCACTTGCCTTTTCGCCTTCCACCATGGAGGGCATAAAAGCCCTTTGCAGATGCCAGAACCAAGTTCTTGGACTTCTCAGTCTCCAAAATCGTGAGCCAAATAAAATTCTATTTTTTTTTTAAGCACACATGGAATTAAGTCTATTGAGGAAGAAAAAGACAGGCATACAGAGCAGGAAAGCCTGCAAGGCAGGATATACTCCCCATGGATAGGGAACAGGCCTCCATTGCCAGGACATTAGGCAAAGGGGCCTAAGCTTCTATTGTTTATAAATTATTCCACCTCTGACATTCGATTATAGCAACAGAAAATAAACTAAGACATTAATATTAAACAAAATAGATTTTAGGGCTGAAAATGTTACTAGAGACAAAGAAGGATATTTTGTACTGACAAAAGGCTCAATTTAGCAAAAAGATACAATAATTATAAACATACATGCACATTACAAGAGAATCCCAAAACACATGAATCAAAAACTTATCAAACTGACAGAAGAAACAGACAATTCAACAATGAAAGTCAATGACATCAATAAACTATGTTCAATAATGGAAAAAATAACTAAATGGTAGATAAATAAGAAAAAGAAGAGTTAAACAATACTATAATCTAGACTTAACACACATCTATAGAACACCCCATAACAGTGACTACATACCATATAGGTCAAGTGCACATGAAACAGCTTCCAGAATAGACCACATTAACAAGTGGCCATAAAACAAGTCTCAATAAATTTAGCATGCTTAAATCCTACAAGGTATGTCTTCAACCACAAGAGCATGAAATTAAAAATTAATAACAGGAAAAACTGTGGGAAATAAAAATATGTGTGGAAATTAAGCAACACATCCCTAAATGACCCAAGGGGTCAAAAAGTGAATCATGAAGTATATTAGAAAATAATTTGAGATGAAAACAAAAACATATCATACCAGAACTCACAGGGTGCAGCTAAAGCAATGCTTAGATGATAATGTATAGGCATAAATGCACATTTTATAAAAGAAGAAATATCTCAAATAACATATTCTTCCACCTTAAGAAAGTAGAAAAAAGAGCAAACTAAATCCAAATCAAGCAGAAAAAAAGAAATAATAAAATTTGAGAGGAAATAAGCAAAATAGGTAATAGAAATACAATAGAAAAAAAAACATTGGGTGGTGCCCATAGCTCAGTGGATAGGGCACCAGCCACATACTCCCAGGCTGACGGGTTCAAACCCAACCTGGGCCAGCTAAACAACAAGGACAACTGCAACAAAAAAATAGCCACGCATTGTGGTGGGGACCTATAGTCCCAACTACTTGGGAGGCTGAGGCAAGAGAATTGCTTAAACCCAAGAGTTCGAGTTGCTGTGAGCTGTGATGCCACAGCACTCAACCAAGAGTGACCAAGTGAGACTCTGTCTCAAAAAGAAAGAAAGAAAAAAAATCAACAAAACCAAAATTGCTTCTTTGAAAAAAATCTATAAAAGTGACAAACTTCTAGCTAGACTGACAAAGAAAGAAAGAAGATTCAAATTATTAAAATGAGAAACTCAAGAAGAGTATTACTACCAACTCATATACTTATTGTCCATTGATTTTTGACAATGTCCCAAGTCAATTGAACGAGGAAAGAATAATTACTTCAACGAAAGGTGCCTGGAGTACCTGCAAATGAAGGAAGTTAGACTCCTAATTCATATAACATAAAAAAGTAATACAAGATGTCAAAAAGACCTAAACATAAAACTATAAAACCCTAAGAAGAAAGCATAGATATAAATCTTTGTGATCTCAGATTAGGCAATGGTTTCTTAGACATGACACCAAAAGCACAAGTAACCAAAGAAAAATTAAGTAAATTAATTCATCAAAAATAAAACTTTTTCCTCCAAAGGACACCACCAAGAAAGCAAAAAGATAACCTGAACAATGAAAGAAAACATTTGCAAATGATATACTTCATAAGGGACTAGAATCCAGAATATACAAAGAACTGTTACAACTCAATAAAAAATAAATATCTATTCAAGTCTCTTGCCCAATTTAAAAATGAGCAACAGACTTCAACAGGCATGTCTCCAAAGAATATACAAATGGCAAGCAAGAAAAATGAAAAGATGTCCAACACTACTAATTATAGAAATGCAAATCAAAACCTGAACAAGATACCACTCCAACCTTTTCGGAGAGCTAGAATCAAAAGCACCTGTAGCTCAGTGAGTAGGGTGCCGGCCACATACACGCAGGCTGGCAGGTTCAACCCAGCTGGGCCAGATAAACAGCAAGAGAATTGCTTACACCCAAGAGTTGGAGGTTGCTGTGAGCTGTGACACCACAGCACTCTACCGAGGGCAACACAGTGAGACTCTGTCTCAAAAAAAAAAAAAAGACAGACAATAACAAATGTTGGTGAGGATATGAGAAACTGGATCACTCATACATAGCTCCGTGGGGATGTAAAATGAACATACATTTTGGAAAACAGTTGGTCATTCTTCAGAAAGTGAAACACAAAGTAGCCACATGATCCAGCAGTTCCACTCCCAGAGATAGAACCAAGAGAACTAAAAACATGTCTGCACAAAACTTATTCACAAATGTTCACAGCAGCCTTATTCTTAACAGTTAAAGCAGAACCAACCTGAATATTCACCAGTTGACAAATGGATATATGAAATGTTGTCTATCCATCATAGTAGAATATTAGCAATAAAAAAAGGATTGAAACACTGATACAGGGTACAACATGGATAAATCTTAAAAACATTATGCTAAGTGAAAGAAGACAGACACAAAAGGCCACATATCATATGATTCCACTTAAATAAAATGTCCAGGAGAGGTGCATCTATGAGACAGAAAATAGATTACTGGCTGGCAGGGACAGGGGAGTGGCAGAGAGAGGTGGGATGAGGAGTGACAGCTCCCTGAAACAGGGCTTCTTTGCAAGGTTATAAAAAGGTTCTAGAATAGACAGAGGTGATGGTTGCACAACTTTGTAAATATATTAAATATCACTGAATTACAAACTTTGAAAGGTGAGGGATCTTTTTCATATGTGAAGTGTATCTCAAATTACTTCTTTAAAAACTCCAACCTGCTCTGCTCTTCCACATTAATCAACAATGGGGTTTCACTCTTGCTCAGGCTGATCTTGAACTCCCAAGCTCTGGCAATTTACCAGTCTCTGCCTCCCAGAGTGCTGGGATTACAGGACTGAGCCACCACGCCCCGCCTTCTACACCTCTGATCTAAACTACTCCCCAGGTTCATCTCTCTACCTCTTCCTTGTCCCTCTTCTCCATTAGTTTTCAAAGTTCAGATAAAGTCTGACTTTTTCCAGAACATTTTCACTAGTTGGCAGAGGACCAGTTGGCCATCTTTGTGTGATATCTGCTCTTCGAAACTGTTGAATTCAGTTGAATAAATATTAATGACTCTAACTACAGATTGAAAATATAAGAAGACAACAAATTAATTAATGTTCCCAGAATTATACTGATCACTTGCAAAGCCTGCATCTAAAATATTATTTTCTTTTATGCCTTCTTTCCATTAAATATTATTTGAAGAATAAGAAATATTTTGCTTCCAAATATTTGCATGAGCATAACTATGCAAAAACAGTATTGTGTTAAAAGATGAGCTACAGTGAATTACTGCCCGAGACATAGATTACAGGATGTCATTCTAATTATCCTAACAAAAGTATTATCATAGCATACAGTGATCCTTCAGAGGCATGTAAATGTATATGTGAAGTATATTAATATTACCTAATTACTAAAGTCCATGACTAAAGAAGCCAACAGAATCTTATTTTAAATTAGCCACAGATACAAAGCCTTGAATTATTTCTACAATATGCCCCAGAGCATTTGTTCAGTTACTATAACACTTAAAAATATTTTCTTTTACACTTATTCCCCACAATTCTTTTTGCATAAAAAAAGCAAAGCCAATATAAATAATTAAAACTTGCTCCTTCTTTGTTAATTTTAGATCACATTAACTCAATTTATGTCAGTATATATACACACATATGAAACTATACATATCTCCTATGTTTATTGTGTATACTGCATGCAGAAATAAACCATTAACAATGTCACAGAATGCCTTTTTGGAGTTGCATTTTACTTGAAGTTATTCTATATCTTTTATCCTGTGCCACATTTCAATAATGACTATTTATAATTACAATCATCCCCTTATTTGCTTGTTTTTTTCATTTTTCTTGCCCTATGGTACCCTACAGTTGAAGGCAAGGAAAACGCTCTTGTTGATTAGTTATTTAAGACCAGCAACAATAACTATGCTGGAGAGAAGGCTACTTGGAGAGCATTACATAAGACCTAGCACTCAACAGCCTCAGACAGAGAGCAGCAAATTATAAACCCAAGTACTTCGTTGCATGTAACCAAATTGGCTAGTTGAAATGCTAATTGCCTTTCAGCAAAACTAAAGAGAGACAGGGGACCTTGTGCTTCAGAGAATGAAATGCATTTTTACTCCACTTCTGCACCATTGTCTTGCTGAGAATCATTTGAAATCTATTCATAAAGGTAGCTCTTTCCCTAACCTTTAAATGTGGGAAATTTACTAGCTCCTACCAGCACCTCCAATGTGCTGATGTGTCAAGATGTGAACAGATGGTTGGATTAAAGCCATGTTAAGCCCCTAATAAAGTAAAGCATGAAAGAACTCCATGCACAAATATATAGCATAAACCAAGAAAATATGCCACAAGAAAGTTTTGAATAACAAATAAATTTATGAAATTAAAATAGCCAATAACATAATATGTAAAACATAAATATTTTCAATGTGATTACATTCAAATGCATATAGAGTTATCATTCCCTCTGTAAAGAGATGACTCCTCCCCCACCTCTCTTTATACTTTATAATTTTGCGGGTATTATTTCAAATCTCATTTATGGACATTTATTCCAACAGCCAGTGTTTCCCCTTTATATAAAAGAGGATCCATACTAGGTTTTCAGAATCCTGAATAAATGAATGAGAAATGCCCTCTCAGCCCCCTGCCCTCACTGTGAGGTGAAGCCAGACTTACGCCTGACTGCACCAGCAAAGGGCTCCCTGACCACCTGCCCTGCAGCTGGGGGAGGGGCTTGTCTGGTACATTCTGAAGTGTATAGTGTGTCACAGTGGAGTCAAGAAACACAGCCTTTGTACTGCCACAGCCTCCCGTGCCTCAGCCCCACCCTGCTCCTCCTCTGCCACACCTCCATCAGGGCCACAGAGCGGGGTGCCCTGGCTCCCTGTGTGGCCTGACATCATGGCACTTTGCAGAACCCTCTCTGTACATGCAAAATGCCTCCAGTGCCTTCAGTGCTGCCTTGTAAAGGAGAAAATTAGCACCAACGTGGGGAAATCAACTTTTCGTACTCCTCCATTCTGCATGGAGTACCTTCTGGTTTATTAATAGTATGTTTATCTTCATTTTCCAGCAAATGTCTTTACATAGAATCTGAACTGCTTGGGAATGACAGAATACTAAGTCTAATAGGGCTTTAAACCATAAACCGTTTGAATAAATAATTCAGCTCTCACCAGGATTCCACAGGAGTTAAGGGAAGAGACACTTCTCTGGCTGGATGGTCACCAAAACCTTACAACTGGAGTGTTTTTGGTGATTTTTTTTTCCTTGCTTCAATGAGGTTTGAATTTCCTACATGACCCTGCATTATCTTTACGTTCAGGAAAAAAAACTTATTCCCAAATCAAAAAGGGAGAGAGAGAGGAAAGGGGAAGGTTGGTTGGTTGAACTGTGTATATATGTAGCTGTGTGATTTTTCCCAGGAAAATCAAGGAAACACCCTTCTAGATCCCTCCATGACAACACACTGCATTTTATGACCAAATTAAACCATACTGTAAAGAAATCAATACACTTCATAAGGATCTGTAAATTATCTAGTTGTCCTTTCTGTGGAATACAAATGGTGATTCCCTTGTGCAGACTTTGAACCCAGTGCAAAAAAATGATGACTTATCACAGGCAAATAAGTAAAAAGCCATTAATTCAATAGCTTAACCACCATGCTAAATGCAAGAAATACTAAAGAAATATATAATACACTCAAAGATTTTGCATTTTAATTGGTACAACCTTAAATTTTTCCATAAAAATGAGGTGGCAATATAAGAAACAGCATGAAGTGGCATTTGGTTGAGTGGCAGTAAACAAAACAGATAATGACCAAGTTAAACTGTTAGGATACTTTTCACTTAGTTCACAAGAATGTATAAGCAGCTAAGCAGCAGTTCTCAACCTGTGGGTCGCGACCCACAAGAACTGTAATAAAGGCTGAGGCATTAGGAAGGTTGAAAATGGGCTAATGTCATAATTAGAAAAACAGAATATGTAACTTTAAGTGAGTCTCTTAACTTTTAGAGGCCTCAGATTCCTCAAGAATAAAATAAAAAGGTTGGTCTAATTTGGCTCCCAGACACCTCCCCACGCTTCAAGATTTCTTGTGATCACAGCCTGTGAATTTCTGAACTATGAAGGATCACACACTTAAAGTAAGATAAAAGGGGTTTTTTGGTGGGTTCTCCCAATGCATATAGATCTTTCTGCCTCTGTTTCTTCATCTGCAAATCAGGTAAATACTATTTAATTCTTGGTTAAATATAAAGTTATTCCATTAAAAAGCGTAAAAGAATTCCTGGCGTATAGCCACAGGTTCAGTAATTATGGCATACCACTCTCATTTATCATGGGAAAACGCACAAAAGAGTTCAGCCACAGCTAATTCTGCTCCGAATATCTTTTCTCCCTCGGTGTAGTATTATTGTCTTGAGCACAGATACCTTCAAGTAGAAAGACATCTAACACACTTTAGTTTAATACTAACTGCTGCTCTCCTATATTATTTTAATAGTTATTTTATTACCATAAAAGCATTTATGTTCCAAATCTATCTCATATCATCATTTTCTGACAAGGAACATAACAGGAATTCAATTTAATAAACATACAGCATAAATCTATAGTTGCGATTCAAATATAATATTAACTGATACATCATCTCTATATCTAACAGTGTACATGACACAGTGTTGTGACCTTTGCCCCACTATGGATTCACATTTCAGTCCAAGATGATCTCCGTTTATAGGCAGTTTTAACTTTTAGTCATCACATTCAGTATAGTGTAGATGCTAAAAGCACGCAGGAAAAATCTTTGATACAGCTTCTACTAACTGGGGAACTTTGGGCAAGGAGCTTAAACTTTCCAAGCCTCAGTATCATTATATAATACTATTCAATTTATGGTAGTGTTGTGTTAAGTAAAATAATCTGTATAAAGGGATTCTCAGAATTCACTAAGGAGTGACTGCTATTTTCATTCATCTTGGTTTTTTTCTTGGGGGGGGTTACTATAAAAATATATATCATATAAAAGATATATATTACATAAAATTTATAACCCCAAGAGACACAATTATGTCATTTTTTAGCTGAAATAAGTCTTTGCAGTCACCTAACCCAATCTCTTCATTTTATAAATGAAAAACTAAAGTCCAGAAGGATAGGTGAATGTCCAAGGTCAATATAAGTTAATGGTAGAAGATGTTATTCTTAATCACAAATATCTAATATATTTTATTATAACATGATATGGAGTATATTTTTCAGCCCCTTTAGCCTATATTTTTCTCAAATTATATAGGCTTAAGAAGAGTTTGCCACTTAGCCTAGGAAATTATTAAAAAATAAATTGCTGGTGTTCATTTGTATCCTGGCTAAAACATTATTTTTCTTTTCTTTAAAATCTTTTTTTTTGGGGGGGGGGGGGATGATCTAATTCTTTTGTGTGTTCCTTGTGATACACAAGGAGAGGAAAAGGCACTTTCAAAATTTAAGGTACTCATAACTTAACAGAGTCTCACTTTACCGCCCTGGGTAGAGTGCCCTGGCGTCACACAGCTCACAGCAACCTCCAGATCATGGGCTTAGGCGAGTCTCTTGCCTCAGCCTCCCAAGTAGCTGGGACTAAAGGCGCCCGCCACAACACCCAGCTATTTTTTGTTGGAGTTTGGCCGGGGCCGGGTTCGAACCCGCCGCCCTTGGTATACGGGGTCGGTGCTCTACCCACTGAGGCACAGGCACCTCCCTCAGCAAAAATTTTTAATAATGCTGTATTAGTTAAGGTCTTTGACCCTTGTCCTAATTCTCAGTAATTAAGCATCCTTAAAATTTGGTATCCGTTTCTCAAGAGTGTGCAGCATACTGATTTCATGAAATGTGAAAAGTTGGTTTAAAACAAAAGTTACTTACAAGTTACACTGCATCTGAAAATTAGTTTTTCCCGGTATGAATATTGTCATGATTTGTTAGTATTAGTTTTAAGGAAAAAAATCAATTTAAGATAGTTTAAAACATTTAAAATGTGTACATAATAAGCTTAATATATGTTCGAATTTACATATTAAACATATATCAAAATTTTATAAACATATACATTCTACAGCTTCAGGCTAATTCTAAACTCCCTAAAAATCAATATATTTCACTGAAATTCTTCCTTACAGTGGTTATTTTAAAGCATAAATAAAACTCCTTAAGTCTACCTCAGCCTTCCATTATCAATTACTACCTACGGCGCGCCATTCTTGATCGGTTATTTTCCAGTCAGACTGAAAATTAAAGCTGGGGTTCGCGTTTCACACACGCCGAAAGAAAAGGAAGGAAACTTTTCCCTCTGCTCATTCACTTCTCACCTTCTTGGAGAGCAGGCGGCTTTGGGAAAGGCGGCGGGCGGGAGCGGGGAGCCGGCGCCGAAGGCTGTGGAGGCTCCGCGGGGGCACCCGGCTGCCCGCCCGGTCCCACGCAGCGCCGGCCTCCCGGCTCCCGCGGTGGCCCGCCCTCCCGCCGCCCTCGCCTGCCGCCTCCAGCAACAGGTGCGGATGCCGCAGCGCTCCGGAGGCGGCGGGATGCTCACAGCACCAGCCCTCGCCTCGCCTACCTGGCCCCAGGAACACCGACATCCGCGCGCGCCCCGCCGTCCCTGCCGGGCTGCCCGGCGCACGCCCTCGCTCTGCCTCTCTCTCCGGTCCCCACGCCTCGCCCGGGCTGCAGACTCTTTCTCCCGCTATCCGGTCAGGAGGAGGGCTCCATCCTCCGCCCCTTCGCCCCCTCCCTCGCCTCCTCCCCGGCATCCTCCCTCTGCGCCAATAGGACCCCCGGCTCCCGGGGCTGCGCTCACCTGACCGGCGGCGCAGGGGTGGCCGCGCACGGCAGCGCGCCCTACTCGGCGCAGCGGGCAGTCAGGCCCGGCTCCAGCTTCGGGAACACCCTGCCTCGGCCACCCTAATGGACTCTTCCAGCAGCGGGGCGCTAAGCCGACCTGCCTGGGCTCTGAGCGCAGTGGTCCTGCTTCTGCCCGCGTGTCCCAGAGTGAGTGACTGGTCTCCGCTGTCTGGTCGTCCCCTTCGGCTAAACTTTCTATGTAGTAGCTGCCCTTGGCCACAAAGAACTCCCCTTGTAGACAGCAGGGCACTTTGCACTGGGTATGGCACTGTCCCTGGTTTTCCTAACGGAAAGAAAACATCCATCTACTGAGTCTTTATAGTAGAAGGGAATTTCTTCTGACGTTGACCGAGCACTCCTGGAGGTGTTCACACTATGAAAATTTGAGCATAAATTCATGAAATAGTAGACATGAAGGACCTACCCCCGCCTACACTTACAAAGCAGGGATTGAGGTCAGCATCTGAGATAAGTTATCAGTCTCCTCATTTATAAAATAGGATTATTAATTCCTGCCCCTTACATCTGTTAGGATTAGATAAATGAGACTGTGTGAAGAACATCCACCTTAGAGTTCCTTGCGGTAGAGTATCCCTAGCACTTGGCAAACTCTCAACAAATCTTTTTTTTCCCCCTGGGGCTTCAAAGTAAAAGCCCCAGTATCTGGCCATAACATCGTCACTGTGCAAATCCTTGTCTGCACCAGAGATTTTTAAAGCAAATGCAGCATATTAGAATCACGAAAGTTTCTAACCAGGAGCAATGTTAAAAATTAGCAGTTCAGGGCGGCTCATTTGGCTCAGTGAGTAGGACGCCGCCCCCATATACCGATGGTGCAGGGTTCAAGCCGGCCCCTACCAAACTGCAACAACAAAAAAAAATAGCTGGGAGTTTGTGGTCCCAGCTACTCGGGAGGCTGAGGCAAGAGAATCGTCTAAGACCAAGACCAAGAGGTTGCTGTGAGCTGTGATACCACAGTACTCTACCCAGGGCGACAAAGTGAAACTCTGTCTCTAAAAAAAAAATTAGCAGTTCAGCACTTCGGGAGGCTGAGGCGGGTGGATTCCTTGAGCTCAGGTGTTCGAGACTAGCCTGAGCAAGAGCGAGACCCCCGTCTTACCCCCGTCTTTACTAAAAATAGAAAAAAATTAGCCAGGTGTTGTGGCGGGCGCCTGTATTCCCAGCTACTAGAGAGTGAGGCAAGAGGATCACTTGAGCCCAACCAAGAGTTTGAGGCTGCTGTGAGGTAAGATGATACCATAGACCTCTACCCAGGACTACCCTGTCTAAAAAAATAAATAAATAAAGTACTGAAATTATTCAGCCAATGCTAATTCGATTTAAATCCAGACTCCTACCATGGACCAAAAAACCCCTCATTATTCTGCCTTTCTCCTCTTTATCCTCGTCTTGCACCCGTTCTCCCCCTATTTCACTGCATTCCTTTCACACTGACCTTTTCTTCTTTGTTTTAGGCTCAAACACAGCAAAATCATTCCAGCCTCAAGGCCTTTCCACAAGCTTTTCCTTCCGCCTGGCTCTCTATTTCTGAGCTCTTCCAATGGCCTCTCATTTGAGGAACATCTCAACTATCTCTTCCTTAGAGGTGCCTGTCCTATACCTTACACATCTACTTTTAGCTATTACCTGTTCTATTTAATTTATTTAATATAACCCTAATAAATATCTTATTTAGGTGTTTCCAACTTCCCCGTAAGAATGAAAGTCTCATGGGGGTAGGTTCCATGTCTCTCTCATTCACTGCTCTGTACCCAGTAGCTAGAATGGGCTCTGGGATGTAGTAAGAACTTGATACAGAAGGACAGAAAGACGGAAGGGGAGGAGAAGGGAGAGGGGAAGGGAGGGAGGGAAGGAGGGAGAGAGGGAAAGGAGGCCTGCCTACATAGGGTGGCCATAAAGTTCAGGTGCAATTTAAGATAGTCTGCAATTTTAAATTGCACACAAACTTTATGGTCACCCTGCATAACAAGATTCTGTAAAGAACCTGGATGGCTGTCATATCAAAAAGTTTCACAGAGCTCATTTCTTTATATTTCACAGTTCAACCTTAGAAAACACAAAAATTGACCCCATACAAAATAAAAATACATGTGAATCAGAGCTATATCAAACCTAATTTATCATTTATGAGTTAGGGAAATTTTGTTCTTCAAGTCATGCTTTGCTTAAGGAAAAGAGAAAGAATGGAAAAGGATTACTAGGCACCTGGAGGTGGGAGGTGGCAGGTGCCACTGAGAAAGAAGGGTTTTGAAAGGAAAGCTGAAGGTTCTGAAGACAAAGTTAGCCCAATTCCCAGTCCTACTTAAATGCAATGTCAGTGGAGGTAAGCCTTTCCCCCGTGATTCTTTTCATCAAATCAACTCAATAACTTTACATTTCACATAGTATAGGGTAATTCATTGTGCTAAACCCAGTAAGGAAAGTGCTGATGTCATGTAATTTTCCTCCCTACTCCAAGTTAATTAGTCTCTCATACTAAGGAAGCCTTATAAATCTTCTCAAATGATCTTTTTATTCCCTTGATAAAGGTATTTCTTAAAATTGAGGCTTCACATATTTAAGCAGAGGCATGCTTAAAGCAATTTCACCAAAGCAGCAAAACCAAGCTTAGGCAGTGCCTACCCCCCTTATACCACCAAAAATAGAAATAGGATGTTACTTCAAGAGTCCCCAGGCCAGGCTCAGAGCCTGTGGCTCAATCGGCTAAGGCGCCAGCCACGTACACCTAAAGTGGCAGGTTCGAATCCCCAGCCGGGCCCGCCAAACAACAATGATGGCTGCAACCAAAAAATGGCTGGGTGTTGTGGCGGGCGCCTGTGGTCCCAGCTACTTGGGAGGCGGAGGCAGGAGACTCGCTTGAGCCCAGGAGTTGGATGTTGCTATGAGCTGTGATGCCATGGCACTCTACCCAGGGAGATAGCTTGAGGCTCCATCTCAAAATAAATAAATAAATAAATAAATAAATAAATTTGGATTTTTCATATTTTAGAATATTTGCATATATATCCTGAGATATTTTTGGGATCGGACCCAATTCTAAACATAAAATTCATTTCAATTTTTTTTTTCTGGTTATGAGCCCTTTGTTGGATATGTAGCTTGCAAATATTTTCTCCCATTCTGTAGGTTGTCTGTTTACTCTGTTGATTATTTCCTTAGCTATGCAGAAGGTTTTTTATTATTTATTTATTTATTTTTGAGACAGAGCCTTAAGCTGTTGCCCTGGGTAGAGTGCTGTGGCATCACACCTCACAGCAACCTCCAATTCCTGGACTCAAGCAATTCTTCTGCCTCCACCTCCCAAGTAGCTGTACTACAGGCGCCTGCCACAATGCCCGGCTATTTTTTGGTTGCAGCTGTCATTGCTGTTTGATGCTCTTGGGCTGGATTCGAACCCACCAGCTCAGGTGCATGTGGCTGGTGCCTTAGCTGCTTGAGCCAGGTTTTTTATTTTTATTAAATCATAACTGTGTACATTAGTGCATTATGGGGTATAATTTGATTATTTTATATGCAATTTGGAGTGCTTACATCAAGCCGGTTAACATAACCTTCACCTCACTTATTTGTTGTGTGAAGACATTTACACTCTACTCTTAATAGTTTTGACATGTACCCTTGCATTGTGCACATTAGATGAGGTCCCACCAAATACCCTCCCTCCTCCCAGCCTCCCCTGCCCCTCATTTGTATTTCATGTACACATTAGACATAGCCTGAAGGTAATTTTATTTTTTTCTTAAAATGCTAAATAACCGTGTGTTGTGCAGCTACTTTTGGACTGTGACCTGTCACCTATAGTGAGGAACTTCACACTAGTAGCATCATATCAGTACTCAGAGAGTTTAGGTTTTTGGAGCATTTTGGATTTTGGATTTTGAGGGATGCTCGACATTTACTGTGTACCTCTTGATAGGTTACAATGAGAAGGTAGCATTGTACAATGAGTAGACCAGCATTTCTTCTTGGCACATTCTTCCCCCAAACACCAGTTCGATTATGAGAAAACATCAGAAAAACCCCTTTAAGAGACATTCTATAAAATACCTGGCAAGTATTCAAGTGTCAAGGTCATGGAAAACAGCTGAGACACTGTTAGAGATCAGAGACAGGAGGAGATGTGATGAGTAAATGCAACGTAGTTTCCTGGCTTGGATCTTGGAACAGTTGAAGGACAGTGAAAATCTGGTGAAATACAAATGAAGTCTGTAGTTTAATTAATAGTAACATAATGATGTTAATTTCTTAGTTTTGAAAAATGTATCATTATTAGATAATATGTTAACATGAGGAGAAACTGGATGAAGAATATCTATATATTCCCTCTGTCTATCTTTTCAAAATTGCTGTAAGTCTAAAGTTTTTCCAAAATAAAAAGTTTATCTCAGTAAAAACCAAACTTAGAAAAGTTACCTTTAAGAATATGTATTCCTGGCTGGGTGTGGTGGCTCACACTTGTAGTCCCAGCTCTGTGGGAGGCCAAGGCAGGTGGATTGCCTGAGCTCAGAGGTTCGAGACCAGTATGAGCCAGAGTAAGACTCCGTCTCTTCCAAAAAAAGCCGGGGGTTGTGGTGGGCGCCTGTAGTTCCAGCTACTTGGGAGGCAAAGGGCAAGAGAATTGGCTAAAGGAAGAAAAGAAAAAAAAATTTAAAAAAAAAGAACAATTTCAAGCTAAGATGAGTGAAAGCCAGTTGAAATTGAAAGCAAAATTAAAAAAGAAAAAAAAAATGTGTATTCCTGCAAGTACCTAGTTAGTACTAGACCTTGTTCAGTCTCTACTTACGTAGCCAACCCCTGCCCGACATCTAAATGAAGGCAGGGTCCAGTACATCTCAACCCAGGTGTTTTGTTTTTCCTTCCTGTTCCCTTTCCCTTCCCCTTCCCTTCCCCTTTCCTCCTCCTCCCCCTTCCTTTCCCCCTTATCCCCTAATCCCCCCTTCTTTCCATTCTTTCTTTCTTTCTTTTTTTTTTTGATACAGAATCTTGCTGTGTTGCACTAGCTAGAGTGCAGTGGTGTCATCATAGCTCACTGCAACCTCAAACTTTTGGGCTTAAGAGATCCTCTTACCTCAGCCTCCAGAGCAGCTAGGACTACAGGCACATGCACCACTGTGCCCTCCTAATATATTTTTTTATTTTTAGTATGTATGTTGGGTGTGGGGGCGTCTCGCAGTTGCTCAGGCTGGTCTTGAAATCCTGAGCTCTAGTGATCCTCCCACCTTGGTCTTCCAGAGTGCTAGGATTATAGGTATGAGCCACCCACCCCTGGCCTCATTCTTATTTTTATGAGTTTTGAGTTAGATTTTTTTTTTTTAATTTATTGTTGGGGATTCATTGAGGGTACAAGAAACCAGGTTGCATTTGTTAGATAAAGTCCCTCTTACAATCGTGTCTTGCCTTGAGTTAGATTTTTAACTCAGAATGTTGGAAGGAAATAAATAGTGAGATCTAAAACAATATTGGGTGAAGTATATACATATTTACCACATAATCATTTTAAGCATAACATGGTGTTATCAACAATGTCAGGTGGTAGGAAGGAGGAAGAATTGCCCTAGAATGGAGCATATAGCTGGTGCACACAGGAAGTAGGAGTCCTGCAGTCTGTCTGATGGGTGCTGGAGAATAGCGTGAGATAGTGTTGGAAAGGCTGCTTTCTTCATTTCTGGTGGCAACTTATATAAAGTTAAAGAATTTGGATTTTTTTCTTCTCAGTAAAAGGAACAGTGGGTAACATGATCAAGCCATCATTTTAAAGATAGTCTGAAGCATTGTGCAGAGTATATTGGTGACAAGCAGAAACCTCATTTAGGGGACTTCTTAATAGGCTTATTTGGAGAAGATATAATAGAAAGAAAGGAGGGCAGCACCTATGGCTCAGTGGGGAGGGCACTGGCCCCATATACCGAGGGTGGCGGGTTCAAACCTGGCCCCGGCTGAACTGCAACCAGAAAATAGCCAGGCGTTGTGGTGGACGCCTGTAATCCCAGCTACTCGTGAAGCTGAGGCAGTAGAATCACCTAAGCCCAGGAGTTGGAGGTTACTGTGAGCTGTGTGACACTACAGCACTCTACTGAAGGTGATAAAGTGAAACTCTGTCTCTACAGAAAAAAAAAGAAAGGAAACACATTTAAGAGAAAATTTACTTAATTAGTTCTAATTTAGATAAATAATTTAGTTTAAAATTAAAATTGAATTAAAATGAAAGTACTTTTTCACATGGGTGCGTAAGTTTAAGTGTCTTAAGAAAAAATGTTTCAGATAAGATTATTTTTCAAAGACAGAGAAATCAAGAAATGAAACAAGTTGAGTACTTTGAAAACCAGTCTTTCAGATCTTCTATAATTGATTTTTTTGCCTGCATTAAAAAAATCTATTAGTTGTTAGGTTAGCAGATATTTATCTGGATTAAGTGAAGTTTTTGTTTAAAAAAGTCTGTGAAAACAGGCTCATTCCATTCCAGTAGCTCTGTGTTTGTAAGCCTACTGTTGGGCAAATCAGTAAGGATGTTAGTAAGGAATATAAATATTACCAATGCTAACTTCCTTGTTAGCAAACGTTTATTGAATTCTTAGTATGTACCAGGTACTGTATTGGGCCCTGGGTATGCTAAGATGATCTTTGGCTTCAAAGAGCTTACATTTTGATGGCATTATTTTCTCTTCCACCTCTTGTTAGCCATTGCCTGAGCCTCAGGATTTCTCTTAGCAGCATACTATACAACTATCACATCCATCTGCTTTTCTTCCTGTGCAGTGTTTGAGTCGGCAGACATTTTTGGAGGGCCTAGTACAGCAGTTCTCAACTTGTGGGTCATGACCCACGGGAACTGTATTAAAGGGCTGCGGCCTTAGGAAGGTTGAGTACCAGTGGGTATGTTCTCAGCAGCTTGTCTCATGTTATTTTAATCATTTTATTTCTTTTCAATAATTGTTAGTGGGTCTCACTATATTATTGTCACAGGCTGTTTTCTCCAGAAGAATTGAGATGGAACTAGGCAAGCTATGAGGATGTAACATCTATCCAAGAGAAACAGGAGGAAGTCGAAGTGGACTGAGGAGTAAGTCAGCTAAGGTGCTGGCTTGATGAAGCCCAGGGTGTTTTCCACCTCAGTGTTCCTTTAGGCCGACGTGGCGGGACCTTCGTTCTCTGCCTTCTCTTCCCTCCCACTGTGTATAAGCAGCCTCAGGAAGGGGCCCAATCTCAGGCCAGGTGTCACTGTAGCTGCAGTGACTCTGAAACAGCTGCAACCTGAAACTGTGTGCTGACTCCACTCCCACAGCTGGGTGTGATGTGGCACAGAGAGGAAGATGCAGGTGTGGTTTCCTTGGCGGCATCTTCTGTTATTCATGAGGAACTGCCCTGGTGGTTTTAAATTGAATTGATCAAGATCATTTCACACTGAAACTGCAAAAGGTTGAAATGATTGAAATGTTAAAATGATCAAATATGCTTATTTAAAATAAGTGCATAATTTCTTGTCCAAGGAAACTATACACAATACTTTTTGCATTATACCAGTTTAAATGTCTTTTTTAGAGGTCAAAATTTTGGCTTTTGTAATTCAAATAGTACTAGAATACATTGAGTTATAGAAGAAGGATGTATTTTCCTAGAGATGATTTGCTTTGAATTTATTTGTTCCATTAACTTTGACATACACAATAACTAGGTCACCTTCAAGTGTCTTTTGTAGCAACCAATTGAACTTTAAAAAACCCATAAAATGTTGGGCGGCACCTGTGGCTCAAAGGAGTATGGCGCCAGCCCTGTATGCCGGAGGTGGCGGGTTCAAACCCAGCCCTGGCCAAAAAAAAAAAAAAACAGGAAAAAAAAAACCATAAAAAGCTAGGCACAGTGGCTTGTGCCTGTAATCCTAGCCCTCTGGGAGCCCAGGTGGGTGGATTGTCTGAATTTAGGAGTTTGAGACCAGCCTGATCTAGAGTGAGACCCCATTTTTAAAAATGGTTGGGCATTATGGCAGGCACCTGTAGTCCCAGCTGCTTGAGAGGCTGAGGCAAGAGGATCACTTGAGCCCAACAGTTTGAGGTTGCTGTGAGCTATGACATTACAGCACTCTACCAAGCATGAGAAAGTGGAATTCTGTCTCATAGCAAAACAGAAAACCCCCATAAAAGTAGATCTTTTATGTGTTTATGAGTATGTGTTTGTAAGTGCCTATCTTTGCAGTTCAAAACCTGCATCAGTCTGAATTATGAAGATTATGTTTTTAGATGGCAAATAACAAGAACGTGCCCTGAGTGGGGAACATGGGTTTAAAAGTGGAGTCAAATCACTGCACCGTAACGTTTTATCCTTGCCTCGGCCTTACTATATTTGGCGGTTCTTCATTTTGTCATTCAAATGCTGCATTATTGAAAGAGCCATGTAGCTCTCTACCTGTAGAACAGAATTAGGGTGTTGCTATTTCTGCCTTTGCAGGGTGGTGCCGTAGAAAAGGTCTTTTTACTCCTTCAACCCACAAATTTTAGAAATGAGCCAGATCATGTGACAGGATGAGTATACAATCTATCTAATCTTCTGTCACTATTTAGCCTTTTAGCTCATAATCTGAACTTCTGCCAATTCCTCTGATTCATTTTGGTATTACTGTGTTTTTGAAGTTACTACATCCCTGAAGAATAAGAGGAAAGTGATTTAAAAGTTACATGTATACAAAACAATGTTCTTTTTTCAAAAAAAAATTTTTGTTTTGGTTTCTGTGAAAATCTTTTCCCTTCCATGATGTATAAAGTGATGAAACAATAAAGTTTTAAAGCTGGAGGAAAAGTAAGCTAGAAAGTGCCTTTAGGGGAAAGCTTCCTCTTGTTCTATTATGCGCTGAGGTGTGATGAAGTCTGGTGCCTGGCTCTGGTTTGTCTGCATAGTTAATGACAGCATGGACTGTAACCTACACAATTGCGTGCAGTTGCTTTGAAGGCTCCAAGGATAGGTCTTAAAGAATTGACAGATTTGGAAGGGATTTCTAAGTGACACATTTTAAAGTTAAAAAATTGTTGCAATACACCTAAAGGTAAGTACATCAAAATGGTAAGATCCATAGAGGAAGAAGGAACTCCCAATGGAGGGCAATCCATTAAAAACAGTCTATCTTATGAAATTATAGTAGGCTGGAGTGCTTTAATTATCGCATATTCAAGACTATGGTGATGTTGGTGGTGATGAAGAAGATAATGCTTATGGCTACAGAAGCTGCTTGACTAAAGATGAGATCATATTCTTCAGGAACCATTTGTACCCTGCTTTTTTACCAGTAGAGTATAAAGTAGTAGTCTCCGTCATCATTCAGCTTTCCCTTTCTGATCCATTTCATATATGGAACTTTTTTTTAAAATTTCAAATGAACATAGGGGTACACACAATTCAGTTACATTGCTTGGATTTGTTAGATAAAGTCCAAGTTGCAGTTGAGCCCTTCACCCAGGGGCTGTGCCTTATACCCCGACACTGTGCCCATCAGGTGCCAACACACCATAAGCCCCTCCCACCATCCTGCTCCCTCTCCTTGAATTCTTTTTCTATTTTTTTTAATTAAATCATAACTATGTACATTACTGCATTTATGTTGAATTTAATTGTGTTTTTCTCTTGTGGGCATGTAGTTGTTTGTCTACTGGTTTCATGTTAGTACCAAGTACATGGGATGCTTCCTTTTCCATTCGTGTGATAATTTACTTAGGAGGTTGTTCTCCAGCTCCATCCAGGTGAATACAGTGGATGAAGTCTCCATCTATCTTTTTTTTTTTTTTTTGAGACAGAGCCTCAAGCTGTCCCCCTGGGTAGAGTGCTGTGGCATCACGGCTCACAGCAATCTCCAACTCCTGGGCTCAAGCGAGTCTCCTGCTTCAGCCTCCCAAGTAGCTGGGACCACAGGCGCCCACCACAACGCCCAGCTATTTTTTGGTTGTAGCCATCATTGTTATTTGGCAGGCCTGGGCTGGATTCTAACCTGCCACCTTAGGTGTATGTGGCTGGCACCTTAGCCACTTGAGCCATAGGTGCCGAGCCCCATCTTTCTTTATGGCTGATTAGTATTCCATGGTATACATTTACCATAGTTTATCCATTCATGAGTTGCTAGGCACTGGGGTTGTTTCCACATCTTGGTGATTGTGAGTTGAGCTGCAATAACATTCTAGTGCAAATGTCCTTATGGTAAAATGTTTTTTTGTTCGTTAATGAGATTACAGGATCAAATGCAAGGTCTACTTTAGAACTTTCTTCTTTTTTTTTTTTGAGACAGAGTCTCACTATGTCGCCCTTGGTAGAGTGCTGTGGTGTCACAGCTCACAGCAACCTCGAACTCTTGGGCTTAAGTGATTCTTTTGCCTCAGCCTTCCAAATAGCTGGGACTACAGTTGCCCACCACAAATCCTGGCTTTTTTATGGTTGTAGTTGTCATTGTTGTTTGGTAGGCCCAGGTTGGGTTTGAACCTGCCAGCTCCAGTGTATGTGGCCGGTGCCCTAGCCACCGAGCTACAAGTGCCGAGCCTATTATTGTTTTTTAATTGTTGTTGCAGTTGTCATAGTTGTTTTAGCAGGCCCAGGCCAGGTTCGAACCCACCAACCTTGGTGTATTTGGCTGGCACCCTACCCGCTGAGCTACTGGTGCAGCTCAAGAATCTGTTTTTATTATAAGATCACATCTTTCCTTTAGCATGGCGAAAGTAGTATATTATACATAATGCTCTGGTTTGAGCATTGAACATGTCCCTCAAAGTTCACATGTTAGGAACTTAATCCCCAATGCAACAGCATTAGGAAGTGGGACCTTTAAGAGGTGATGAGGTCATGAGATCTCCATCTTCATTGATGGATTAATGCTGTTTTTGTAGTAATAGGTTTCTTTTTTTTTTTTTGAGACAGAGCCTCAAGCTATTCCCCTGGGTAGAGTGCCATGGCATCACAGCTCATAGCAACCTCCAACTCCTGGGCTCAAGCGAGTCTCCTGCCTCCGCCTCCCAAGTAGCTGGGACCACAGGCCCCAGCCACAACACCCGGCCCTTTTTTGGTTGCAGCCATCATTGTTGTTTGGCGGGCCCAGGCTGGGGATTCGAACCCGCCACCTTAGGTGTATGTGGCTGGCGCCTTAGCCAATTGAGCCACAGGCGCCGAGCCAGTAATAGGTTTCTGATGAAAGGATGAGTTTAGCCTCCCTTCTCTCTCATTTTCACTCTTTTGTTCTTCCACCTTCTGAAGCAAGGAGGCCCTCACCAGATGCTGGCCCCTCCATCTGGACTTCCAGCATCTAGCACTTAAAAATAAAATCTCTGTTCATTATAGATTACCCAGCCTTTAATAGTCTGTTCATAGCAGCACAAAATGGACTAAAACAACATTTAATCCAAATTGAAGCAAATTAATCGAAACCACAAACATTCAAAGGGACCATTTTATTTATGTCCAAAAAAAAAATTGTAGAAAAAAATGCGCAAACCAAATTTATCATTATTGCCTAAATTTCATGATAAAATACTTTAACCTGATGTTTAAGTAAACTTAGTTCCGTCATTGGGGGTTAATGTTAGATTCTTTTATGTTTATTATTAAAATAATTTTGCTAATGATTTTAATTACTTAGTTATCGCTTAAGCCTGTCAATTTAAATTATGAACATCTGTCCTTGTCTAAAGATGATTGCTTGGAAGGAATGTTTTCCTTAACTCCTGAGTTTCTGGGTGGATGTCGCATTGAATTGAGAATCAAAGAATATTGCAGTTTTCTGTCACTGGAGTCTGTTCAGAATTGCAATTTGATTTTCTTAACTGTGGTAGTTAAGTTAGATTGCACAATTTTTAAATGTTTTTCTTTTTAGAACATCTGTTCTTGATACTGTAGTTGCATACATGCTTTGAAGGAATAGGGATTTTTTATTGTGGTTAATTATGAAGGGAGGAGGACCTGAATGCCATGATTTTACTGTTGTGGGATTATTGCTCCTGTGTGGGTGGAAGCATTTCTCTTAAAAGTTGGTAGTCTTTTCTTTATGTGACCCTCATGCTTTATATTGTTAATTTCTAGTGAGAATAAGGGCATTTGTCATTACAAATCCCTGATTGGGGGAAAGTTGGTCACAGTAATGTATTGTCACAATTTGTATGCTGAACATACACTTGTGTTTGAATAATTTGAGAAAGGGTTCCTTTGTGGCTTGTTGTTGTTGTATTAGTGGAATTACCACATTCTGCAGGCATTATATTTAACACCTGAACCAAGTCCATGGTTAGTAGTGGCAAAGTATGTTTTGTTTTTTTAAACTATGCCCTGTCCTTAGTTTCTTTTCATTTCTTTTGTTTTTGGGGGGGGGGGGGGGACAGAGTTTTACTTTGTCATTCTGGGTAGAGTGCTGTGGCGTCATAGCTCCCACCAACCTCAAACACTTGGGCTCAGATGATCTCCTTCCCTCAGCCTCCCACGTAGCTGGAACTATAGGTGTCCACCACAATGCCTGGCTAGTTTCTCTTTTTCTTTTCTTTTCTTTTTTTTTGAGACAGCATCTTACTTTGTCACCCTCCATAGAGTGCTGTGGAGTCATAGCTCACAGCAACTTCAAACTCTTAGCCTCAAGCAACCCTCTTGCCTCAGCCTCCCAAGTAGCTGGGACTACAGGCACCTGCCACAATGCCCGGCTATTTTTAGAGATGGGTCTCACTCTTGCTCAGGCTGGCCTTGAACCTGTGAGCTCAGGGCATTCCACCTGCCTTGGCCTCCCAGAGTGCTATAGGCGCCAGCTAGTTTTTCTAATTTTAGTAGAGACAGGGGTCTTGCTTTTGCTCAGGCTGTTCTCAAACTCCTGAGGTCAGGCAATCTAACCACCTTGGCCTCCCAGAGTGCTAGGATTACAGGTGTGAATCACCACACCTGGCCCTTAGCTGTTTTTAATTGTAGAACTAATGCTTTTTATGAAAAAGGTAAGCCCTTCTTCCCAGGGCACTACCTATGGAGATGGCAGCCATCTCCTGTTTGTCATTATGGCTACCCTCAGACCCCTTGTGAAGCAGAAGATTATCAAAAAGAGGATCATGAAGTTTATCTGGCACCAATGAGACCCATATGTCAAAATTAAGTGTAACTGGAGGAAACCCAGAGGTATTGACAACAGGGTTCAAAGAAGATTCAAGGGCCATATCTTGATGCCTAATACTGGTTATGGGAGACAACAGGAACACAAAGCACATGCTGCCTATTTGTTTCTGGAAGTTCCTTGTCCATAATGTCAAGGAGCTGGAAGTGCTGTTGACGTGCAACAAATCTTACTGTGCAGAGACGGCTCACGTTTCCTCCAAGAGCTGCAAAGCTGTGTGGAAAGAGCAGCTGGGCATCAGAGTCACCAATCCCAATGCCAGGCTGCGCAGTGAAGAACATGAATAGACAGCTCATGTGGACATTTTGTTTATGTTTGAATTAAACTGTAAAAACTGCCATCTGGACAAAAAAAAGTAAGTAATATAGAAGTGAAATGTAAAAACTAACAGCTTTCTTTTGCCCTCGCTTGCCTTCCAATTTCAACAATTTGTACCTTCTAGACATATTTCTTTATATAAATAGAAATATACTTTATCAAAAATGGGATCATAGAAGCTCAGTGCCTGTAGCTCAAGTGGCTAGGGCGCCAGCCACATACACTGGAGCTGGTGGGTTTGAATTCAACCTGGGCCTGCCAAACAACAATGACAGCTGCAACCAAAAAATAGCCGGGCATTGTAGTGGACACCTGTAGTCCCAGCTACTTGGGAGGCTGAGGCAAGAGAATCGCTTAAGCCCAGGAGTTAGAAGTTGCTGTGAGCTGTGACATCACAGCACTCTACCCAGGGCAACAGCTTCAGACTCTGTCTCAAAAAAAAAAAAAAAATGGGATCATACAATCTAAATTGCTTTATACCTTTTTTGCCTCTTGATCAACTCTGTATGCCAATACCTATGCATGTAGCTCATTCGTTTCTTTTCTTTTTTTTTTTTTTTTTTTTTGAGACAGAGCCTCAAGCTGTCCCCCTGGGTAGAGTGCTATGGCCTCACAGCTCACACCAACATCCAACTCCTGGGCTCACGGGGGTCTCCTCCCACAGCCTCCCAATTAGCTGGGACCACAGGTGCCCGCCACAACACCCAGCTATTTTTTGGTTGCAGCCATCATTGTTTGGCAGGCCCAGGCTGGATTCTAACCTGCCACCTTAGGTGTATGTGGCTGGCACCTTAGCCACTTGAGCCACAGGCACCGAGCCAGCTCATTCATTTCAATAGTCATATGTCACTCTGTTAATAGGTGCTATTGTCTATTTAACCAGTCCTCTACTTTTGAAGGTATCCTTTAATATATATTTATTTTTAAAATTTCAGTACTGGCTCAGCACCCGTGGCTCAAGTGGCTAAGGCGCCAGCCACATACACCTAACGTGGTGGGTGTGAATCCAGCCCGGGCCGCCAAACGACAATGACGGCTGCAACCAAAAAATAGCTGGGCGTTGTGGCGGGTGCCTGTGGTCTCAGCTACTTGGGAGGCTGAGGCAGGAGACCTGCATGAGCCCAGGAGTTGGAGGTTGCTGTGAGCTGTGATGCCATGGCACTCTACCTAGGGGGACAGCTTGAGGCTCCGTCTCAAAAAAAAAAAAAAATAAATAAAATTTCAGCACTGCACATAGTAAAAATAAATAAAAATAAAAATAGTGCACTCAGAAGGATTTTAAATGAAAAGTATAAATTCTTCCCCAATTCTTCATTTTTAGCAGTTCCTTTTTTAGTCCTTATTCTAGTGGTTTCCAGAAGTATTTAAATACTTCTTTAAATACTTCTATTTCTTGATTTGTCAACTTTAGTTACTATCTGTTGCCTCCACACTATGATTGATGAAGAAATCAGCACACCTCTCATCCCTTCTTCCATTTTTACGTTATTTTTCACTTGTCACAGATTGTTATTCTACATTTTTGTTTGTAATTTTTTTTTTTTTTTTTTGAGACAGGGTCTTACTATGTCACTCTCAGTAGAGTGCCGTGGCATCATAGGTTCACAGCAATCTGAGGCTCTTGGGCTTAAGCGATTCTCTTGCCTCAGCCTCCTTAGTAGCTGGGACTGCAGGTGCCCACCACAATGCCTGGCTATGTTTGTAATTTTTGGCACCTGTGTTGGGTCTGTGTTGATTAAAAATTATGATTATGACTTTCAGGTATTATCTTTCTTGTTTTCTCTTTTGTTTTTTTATATTACTTTTTTATGTAAGTTTTTTATATGAAGAATGTGTATGGTAAAATTTGAATCTTTATAAGAAGCATTTTTCCATCATAATTTAGTAGTTTGGCTGGGCTTTAAATGAGGTCGTCATGTTTAAATATCTTCCAGCATCCCTGTTTGTTGATAAGTATAACAATGTGATTCTTGTCCTATTTTGGGTTATGTTTCTTTTTTTTCTTGTTTTGTAAATTTTTAGAATTTTCTATTCTTAGAGTTCTGATTGTATCTAAATTTGAGCACAGGCTCTGGAGTTGTACTGTTTGGTTTTAGATCCCAGCTCTGCCATGTAATAGGTGGCTATGCGTTGGATAATCTACTTAACCTCTCAGTGCCTCAGTTTCCTCATGTGTAGAATGGAATAAATGGAGTTTTATGAGGATTATATGAGGTAATGTTTAGAGCAGTGTCTGTTAGGTGGCAAGTGCTTAATAAATGTTAGTTGTCATATTATTGTTATTTCTCTCCTAGAGTACATACTGCGTTCTATAACTGTGAGTAGTCACATCTCTGTAGTTTAGAGGAATTTTCTTCTGTTATTTCTTTAATTATACTTTCCCCTTCATTAAAAAAAATCCCCTTCTTTGTCCAATTCAGTTCTGTAATTGGAATTTTAGCATACCTGTGTGGAAACCTTTTGGATCTGTCTGCTATGATTCTTTTTTTTTGAGATAGAACTTCAAGCTGTCACCCAGGGTGGAGTGCCATGGCATCACAGCTCACAGCAATCTCCAACTCCTGGGCTCAAGCGAGTCTCCTGCCTCCATCTCCCAAGTAGCTGTGATTACAGGCGCCTGCCACATGCCCAGCTATTTTTTGGTTACAGCCATCATTGTTGTTTGGTGGGCCTGGGTTGGATTTGAACCTGCCAGGTCTGGTGTATATGGCTGGCACCTTAGCTGCTTGAGCCACAGGGGTGCCGAGCCAGCTAAGATTCTTTTTTCACAACCTTTATCTTCATCTTTTTGCTTGATTGTTATAGGAGATTTCTTGTACGCTTTCTTCTCTATCACTAGTTTTGATCATTAGCCCAATTCCTAATAGTCTATCCATGAAATTTTTTATTTTGAAAATTATTTTTAATTTTTAGGAAGTCTTTATTTTTTGATTCTTCTTTTTTATAACAGCCATTTATTTTATACAAGCAACATTTCATTTCTTTGCATATTAATAATTTAAAAATTTAGTTTCTATGAATTCTTTCTTCTTATAGGTTGTTTTATATTTTCATCTTGATGTTCTTTTTCATCGATATTGCTTTTCTTTAAATGCCTGATGATTGCCAGAGTTGATCATATTGACAGTTAACATGAGTTCCTCCTGTAGTTACATGGGTCTTATCGCCTTGCAGGGGTATCCATCTCTTGGCTAACAGGCTGCATGTGGATTATCTGTGCTCATCTGTGGTGGCAGATATCACAAAAATTATACAAGGACCCTTTTTTTCCCCTTTTTTGCTCATCACCTTTTGTTAGTGTTTATAGTGTATTCAGTGTGTGGAAGAAGAGGAAACTCTTCTTCCAACGTGGTGCAGAGAAGCCAAAAGGTTGACCACCCCTGCAGAGTTTTTCCTTTGAATGAGAGGGCTGACTGCAGACTCCGCACACGTGGCCAGAATGTGTCTAACTAATAGCCTCCTTTAGGATTGGCAGGGAACTTCCCTCTTCCTCAGGGGCCCTGAACTGGGGATCTTAGGTAATTGGGCCCTCTTGCTATTATAACAGAGATGCTTCTCTTTTTAAGTAGCCCCCATACCATCTGTTGCTTCATTCCTCATTCCTTTCCTTATGACAAGACATGTGACACTAAGACAACATCTCCTAGATACACAAGGTGGCAGTGTGCTTGAACCTACGAGGCAGGGGAGACATCCAGAGGAAGAAGTAGTAGGACAAAGAGCCCAAGTGAAGAGCCACAAACAAGAGATAGAGACCCGGTTAAGAGAGTCTCCTCTCGGTGGGTGTCTGAAGCATGGCCAGGTGGTCCTGAGCTACAGAAGTCACAGTCCAAATGTGGGATCACCCTCACCACCAGATGAGCTATGCACAGAGCATGAACTCAATAATGTGTGAAGTATTCTTAGATTGTTGAACTCAGGGATGCTGCAGAAGGCTTACGGTGGTTAGGAGAGGCATTTGCTCAGCAAGAAAAAGGTTAAAGTGTGTAAAGGATGGGATAGCCTGGTCAGAAAAAGAGCCAACAAGCCAGAAAGTGGGTATGAGGTTGACCATTTAGGAAACTTACATTATCTCTACATCAAACATAATAACACCGGGTCTCCTTTTCTGCCTTTAGACCAAACTCATCAGAATTGTCCACTGCATGTCAGAAAGAAAAACCCTGGGCAGAGAGCTAGGGCTTAGGAAGATTATCTCAGCTTAAGAATAACTATGTAAGTGTGTAGTTCTGTCTAAGGGATGGGGATATGACTGCAAGAAGGAAGCTAATGGACACAGATGTCCATGTCATACTTAGTCATACTGAGCAGGAGACAACACAGCATGTTCTCAGGTGCAGGTCTGGCCTCCCCAGCACCCCAGCACTGCCCATGAAGACGTCCAGCTATAGAGGACTGCCTTCCTGTGGAGTGACAGTGCCAGAAGCTCCCCTAGGTATTCTCACAGGGGCAAAGGATGGTTTGTCCCCACCTGTGTCCTCCCCTCCTCTAGCCAGACGTGTTGATAGCCAGTTTCCCTGAGCAGCCCCAGCCTTCTAGATGATCAGAGGAAGCTTCCCGAAGTTCAGCTGTATCCCCTAGCTGATATGTGAATTATGCTACCTTGGTCAGCATCTTTCACGGAGACTGCTTCAGCCCTCCTTACTTTCTCTCCTTACCACTGACTGGCCTCACCTCTATTTGGAAGCCTTTCCTTCTTGACAGCGAGAACGTGAGCTTCTTGAGGGGTCAGGTTCTCTGTCTTACTAAATTTTGTTTTCTCAGAATGGGCACTCAATGGATGTTTGCTAAATGTTGAATTTGAAACAAAATAAGAGTTTTGGATTACCTGTTTAGTAGGACTAATTGAGAGTTAGTTAAATTAAAGACTATATTTTCATCTGGAGTTTCAGTAATCTGAGAGCTGTAGAGACCAACCTTTCTGATATCATTCCAGTCCAAATTTTTAGTACAGTAGCAAGCCCTAGTGCCAAAGTGAATCGGAAGCATGATCATGCCAAGTTAACAGTTCCCAGAGGGAATCTGTTCACAGTTTAGTTGCTTGTATTTTTTTAAGGGAAGGGAAAAGAGATAAAGGCATATCAGCTTTTCTTAAAGCTAGGTTTCCTAAGAAAATGATGAATTAATGCATAAATTACTACCCTTTGAGCTCATGAAAAGAAGTAATAAGAGACTGAGTTCATGAATTAACTTCTTAATTAACTAGAAATGTGTTCATTTTATATTTCTTAACATGACAGAAAACAAACTTTTCCTTTATATGTGAGTCACTGTGAAAGTTTTGAGACAGCTTGTGTTATGTTCCATTATTTTACATCCAAGAAACACAGTCAACTGCATCCTTTCTGATTCACCTGTGCAAATGTCAACTTGTTTCGCTTATCGATGTTGCTGGGAGGGCTTCATTTGTTTCCTTCCCTTTCCTTCCCCTCCTCCTTCTGACTTAGTCTCACTCACTCTGTAACCCCTGGCTAGTGTGCTGTGGTTGTCAGTCTAGCTCTCAGCAGCCTTAAACTGTTGAGCTCAGCCATCTTCCTGGCTCAGCCTCCCAAGTAGCTGGGACTGTAGGTGCCACCCACAATGCCTGGCCAATTTTTTCTATTTTTGGTAGAGATGGGGTCTTGCTTTTGCTCAGGCTGGTCTTAAACTCTAGACCTCAAGCAATCTTCCTGCCTCCCCTCCCAAAGTGCTAGGATTATAGGCGTGAGTCACCACACCCAACTGATTTTGTTTCTTGATTTTCGTGTATCTCAAAACTTTCATAATGATCCATGTAGTACAGACTAGTCACTTTTTTTTTTTTTTTTTTAGACAGAACCTCAAGCTAACGCCCTGCGTACAGTACCATGGTATCACAGCTCACAGCAACCTCAAACTCCTGGGCTTAAGTACTTCTCTTGCCTCAGCCTCCCAAGTAGCTGGGACTACAGGTGTCTGCTACAATGCCCGGCTATTTTTTGGTTGTAGTTGTCATGGTTGTTTAGCAGGCCCAGGCTGGATTTGAACTCGCCAGTTCTGGTGTATGTGGCTGGCACCTTAGCTTGAGCTACAGGCACTACCCACTTGTTCTTCATTAAAGGATTCTCTCCTGTGTTTTAGTGCCTCAGGATATTCATGTGCTTGATTATATTTTCACATGTGTTCTTTACAAAAGTACCACCACTCACATTACATTAGGCAGGTTTGGTATCGACCTTAATGTGTAACTGTGAGTGGAGAATATACAGCTGTCATTATGGAGCCACTGAGGAAGGACTGGGAGGTGGAGTAGTGACAGGAACTAGTCATTTGAACTGACCTTGGCTATACAGGGTGGACATAGAGTTCGTGTGCAATTTACAATAGTTTAACATAGTAAATTGCACATAAACTTTATGTCTATCCTGTATCTGACTTGCCTAATGAGCAGGTATAGGTTCAAAATTTGAGAAATTGCATTTAATTTTCTTTTTCTTTCTTTCTTTCTTTTTTTTTTTTTTTTTTTTAAGAAAGAGTTCACTATGTGGCCCTTGGTAGAGTGCCATGGCATCACAGCTCACAGTAACCTCACAGTCTTGGGCTTAAGTGATCCTCTTGCCTCAGCCTCCCAAGTAGCTGGGACTATAGGCGCCCACCACAATGCCTGGCTATTTTTTTGTTGCAGTTGTTATTGTTGTTTGGCAGGCCCAAGCCGGGCTTGAACCCACCAGCCTCAGTGTATGTGGCCAGTGTCCTACCTGCTGAGCTACAGGTGCCGAGCCTGCATTTAATTTTCATACTTAGTTTAAACATCCTTCTCCTCAATATAAGGTGCTTAATGGACAGATCAAAGTTTAGAGCATTTCAAGACTGTTGATACTTTTGCTTTGTTAAAATTTAAAAAATGGGTCTTAATAAGAAATCTTTTAGTTGTAAGGGACAGAAATCTAATTCAAAATGGCTGTAGGAAAGGAAATTTACTGGCTGTTATAGCTGGGAGGGGAGGAGTATTCCACTTCAGAAATAGTAGGATTCAGGTGTCACGCAGATCATCAAGTCTTTCTCTTTCTCTCTTTTCTTACCCTCATTCTCATGTCTCTGCTTTTTTCTACCTTGTTAAGTATTAGGAAATTTGTTGTCAGAATAGCAGCCGATTTCATTATCCATAGACTCCACAATACAAGAAGAAAAGAGATCATGTACTTGCTGTGGCCACAGTGAAGCTTCCTAACCTCATGTGCCTCACCTTCCTTATCTATAGAGTGGGGACAGCAGCTATGCCTCCCTCCTACCAGTGTTGACACTTGTGAAACTCTTGGAGTAGTGCTGGTACCCAGTGAGTCTTCGATAAATGGTGACTGCTATTATTGTACTCACATTACAGGAAGGGAAGGTTAGGTACAAGAAAAAGAAAACTACCCAATCAGTCATGGCTGATTTTGTTTTATTTGCGACATAGTTTTACTTTGGTAGAGTGCCGTGGCATCATATCTCACAATCCCTTGGGCTCAAGTGATCCTCATGCCTCAGCCTCCCAAGTAGTTGGGAGAACAGGTGCCTGCCACAATGCCTAGCTAGTTTTTCAATTTTTAGTACAGATGGGGTTTTGCTTTGGCTGGTCTCAAACTCCTCAGCTCAAGCAAGCCACATGCTTTGGCCTCTCAGAGTGCTAGGAATACAGGCGTGAGCCACCACGCTTGGCCTGTCATAGCTGATTAAAAGCAAGCATTGAACAACATTGGGATAATGACAGTGCTACATGTGTGGTATTCTGGGTCATGCCATCGAGCTTTTCATACAGCTGAGATATGTAATTGTGTTTTCCATTGTAGCTCTGCAATTCACCTGCATCAATAACCATGTACATTTGTACATTTGAAAGTTACGGAAGAGTATATGAGGATTTGCTCATGATTATAGTGGTGCTTTTATTTGTTAGAATAATTACAGTTATTACCATTTATACAGATCTATATATAGCTATTGTGCTTTCATTAACTGTGTATCATTATTTTCTTTACCAAATAGTCATATGTCAGATGCTAACTAATCTTAGTAAGTTGCCATTATTCTACAGTTTTACTGATGGAGAAACTGAGGGACGAAAAATTTAAGTCACTTGGCCAAGAGCTTAGAGCTGCACTAAAATTTAAATCAACTCTACCTCATTTCGAAGTCTCTGCTTTTATCTAAATGCCCTGTGGTTCTAAGGAGGCAAGGAGAACTGACTTTAAAAGGAAACATGAGACCAGGTGCGTTGGCTCATGCCTGTAATCCCAGCACTTGGGAGCCCAAGGCTGGTGGATTGCCTAAATTCACAAGTTTGAGACCAGCCCGAACCAGAGTGAGACCTCGTCTCTAAAAATAACTGGCTGTTGTGACAGGTGCCTGTAGTCCCAGCTACTCGGAAGGTTGAAGCAAGAGAATCACTTGAGCAATTGAGTTTGAAGTTGCTGTGAGCTGTGATGCCATGACACTCTATCGAGGGAAACAAAATAAGACTGTCTCAATAAATAAATAAATAAATAAATAAATAAATAAATAAATAAATAAATAAATAAATAAAAGGAAACATGACATCAGTATAAAGAAGACTTGGCACAATCTGGAGGAAGGAGCTGAATGAGCACAGCCAGGAAGAAGTGAATAGAGGCTTTTGGGAGAAAGGCTTGGGTTGCAGAGTCTTAAGGCCAACCAGTGATTTGGGTGGAGGGGAGGGAAGTAGAATGCACACAATGTCAGGATGCAGTACTGTGTGGGAAAAGGACACGTCTGTGGATGAGTAAAATTAGCTCCTGATAAGCCCAAGAAAGGGGGCTGCCCAGAGGGTGATGATAGGCCGAACCCACGATCTGAGCTTCATAGTAGGGAAGTAAAAAATATGCCATGACTAGTTCATTGGTACGTGGGTCCAGAATGGGACAAGTGACATACAACATAAAATATATTTTATTAGTGACAGTACAAAATGCTAGACAGTTATAGAAAAGAGAAAAATAGTAAAGGAACTTACTAATAAGATGGAATAAAGTTCCCTCATGTAAGGCACACTTTCAAAGAAAGATTTCAGAGACTGTCGAACAAGATTAGTTAATGTTGATTGAAACGATGCTTTCGTTTTCCCTGGCATGACATTCTTTGTACATCTTAACACCCATTAGGCAACATTTCCCAGACTTGCCCGAATTCACTTTGTGGAGTAGAGCTTGTTAAAATATGGATCTTCAGCCTAGCTGTCAGAGATTCTGGGTCAGACTGTGAGAAAGCCGAGGTAGCCTGTTAATCTATAGTAGCTCCAGATGTTTTTCTGTCTCATGACCAGGTACAACACAGAACAGAAGCTGAAAGGATAGTCACCAAGCTCTGGAGACCATGTTGTGATTTAATAGGGGGCTGAGTGCCTGCAGTGTTGAGTTCCCTCCTAATTGAAACTGAGCTCTCTTAAGGACAGGTGCTTTGCATTTGACTGAGAGCTACTCAGGAAAGGAGTATTTAATGATTATTAGGGTCAACTACTTTAACTTTTTAAGAAAAGATAATACTAGGAATTTAAAACATTGGCTCAGGATTTAATAATCAATAAATGTTTATTATTCCTTGCACTCATAATATTTGCAGATTGTAAACAGGCCACCTTGTGCTGTCATTTCCTAATGTCATAAAACAAGAGAATAGGTAAGAACTTTTTTCTTTTCATATTTCAGATTAACGTGGGGGTACAAACGATTAGGGTACATTGTTTGCGTGTGTAAGGTAAAGTTGGAGTTGCAGTCAAGTTGTCCATCTAGGTCAGCGGTTCTTAACCTGTGGGTCACGACCCCTTTATAACAATGAAAATACATCCTGCATATCGGATATTTACATTACGATTCATAACAGTAGCAAAATTACAGTTATGAAGTAGCAACAAAAATAATTTTATGGTTGGGGATCACCACAACATGAGGAACTGTATTAAAGGGTCGCGGCATTAGGGAGGTTGAGAACCACTGCTCTAGATAGTGTGCCGTGTATCCCTACATTGTACTTGTTAGATGGGAACTTACCAAACCTCCGCCCTCCTTTTCTTCCTCCTCCCTACCCCTGTCTCTCCTTCTTGAATTTAATAATGTTTTTCTATCATGTGGGTCTGTTGTTCTTGATTTGCTAGTTTCAACATAACAACTTGCTTTTCCATTCTTGAGATACTTCACTTAAGAGAATGTTCTCCAGATCCATTCAGGTAAATATAAAAGACGTAAAGTCTCCGTTTTTTATGGCTGAGTAGTATTCCTTGGTGTACATACACCACAGTGTATTAATCTGTTCATATGTTGATGGGCACCATAATTTATTAACATTCGAGTATTGAAGGGCATTTGTGTTATTTCTATATCTTTGCATTTATGAACTGCGCTGCTATAAACATTTGAGTGTAAGTGTCTTTATCAAAGAATGTTTTCTTTACCTTGGGTAAATACCTAGTAAAGGAATTGCAGGATCAAATGATAGGTCTACTTTTAGCTCTTTGAGGAATCTCCATACTGTCTTCTGTATAGGCTGCACCAGTCTGCAGTCCACCCACAGTGTATAGGTGTTCCTTCTCTGCATCCACACCAGCCTCTTTTGTTTTGGAACTTTATGATGTAAGCTATTCTCTCGGAGGTTACGTGATATCTCAAGTTTTGATTTGCATTTCTGCGATGATTAGAGACAATGAATATTTCTTCATGTGTTTGCTGAACATTAATCTGTCTTTGTGAGAAAAGTTCCAGTTTGTACTCACAGACCTGTGGAACAGAACGAAGAATCTAGAGATGAAACCAGCCTCTTATTACCATCTGATCTTTGACAAAGCAAACAAAAACTTACACTGGGGAAAAGAATACTTGTTCAGTAAATGATGATGGGAGAACTGGTTAGCCACATGTAAAAGACTGAAACTGGGGCTCAGTGCCTGTAGCTCACCGGTTACGGCGCCAGCCACATACACTGGGTCTGGCGGATTCAAACCCAGCCCGAACAATAATACCAAGTACAACAAAAACATAGCCCGGTGTTATGGCAGGTGCATGTAGTCCCAGCTACTTGGGAGGCTGAGGCAAGAGAATCCCTTAAGCCTAAGAGTTTGAGGTTTCACAGCTCACAGCACTCTACCAAGGGTGACTCTGTCTCAAAAACTTAAAAGACTGAAACTGGACCCACACTTTTTACCACTTACAAAAATTAACTCATGGCTCGGCGCCTGTGGCTCAATCGGCTAAGGCGCCAGCCACGTACACCTAAGGTGGCGGGTTTGAATCCCCAGCCTGGGCCCGCCAAACAACAATGATGGCTGCAACCAAAAAATGGCCAGGCATTGTGTTGGGCGCCTGTGGTCCCAGCTACTTGGGAGGCGGAGGCAGGAGACTCGCTTGAGCCCAGGAGTTGGAGGTTGCTATGAGCTGTGATGCCATGGCACTCTACCCAGGGGAATAGCTTGAGGCTCCGTCTCAAAAAAAAAAAAATTAACTCATGATGCTTAAAAGATTTAAATCTAAGATATGAAACTATAAAAACCCTAGAAGAAAGTATGGGAAAAACTCTTACTCTTATTGGCCTAGGGAAAGAATTTCTGATGAAGAACCAATGGCAGTCGCAGAAGCAACAAATAAATAAATGGGACCTGATCAAATTAATGAGTTTCTGCACAGCTAAGGACACAATCAACAAAGCAAAAGACAGCCTAGAGAATGGGAGAAGATATTTGCATGCGACCCATCCAACAAAGGTCTGATAACCAGAATCTACAAGGAACTCAAACAAATCAAGAAAAAATTCAGACAACCCCATTAAAAAGTAGGCAAGAGACAGGAGAACTTTTAAGTACTTCATTGAACATTGAGCAGGGTCTCTGGGAGAAGTATTGGGAGAAAGTTGGACGTGGGTGAGATGTAGGGAATGCATGAGAGTTTGTACGTCTCCTGATCCTCAGGCAGCAGTTCTCAGGATATGGCTTATAAGTCAAAACTGTTTTTATAGTAACCCCGAGATATTACTTACCTTTGCGCTCTGTTGATATTCGCATACTGCTATGGAAACAGTGGGTTGGAGTGGCATGTCCAATTGCTTGCTCCTTTCCTCAAGTCAAGGTAGGGACTCTGGACTGTGCCAGTGGTCACTGTATGTTTCACTGTCACACATTCATAATTTAAAAAAGAAAGGACTTTTATATACAAGCATCTGACGAAGGAATAAATATTTTGTCTTTACCCTAAGACTGTGCCTTTTTAATATTCAGTGTGTTGAAATGCAAAATGCAAAACACACGGGCTGCTTGCGTCAGTCAGTTTCGTGGTTGTGTTGTTTCAAGAAAAAGCTGAACTATCTGTTTTTCCATGGAGCACTCTTTTAACCAGAAAGAACTGCTGACAGACAAACTGTAAGTATTCAGGCTTGGCAATTCGACAGGCGGTTCCGCAAAAATGATTGAAGTAAGCTCATCACTTCAAGGGAAGTAATTGGTGGTGTTTGTTAGCTTTGATAAAATTCTCCACTTTCAAGAAAGAAAATGAAAGCATTGGAAAACTTGAATGTGACACCTTCCTAATATTTAAAGTATTGGGACAAGATTTTTCTGATGTGATTAGTGATATTAATGCATGAAAGTTTGGGGTTTTATATGAAATGTGTCAACATTGGGAATATCAGCTTATCCAAATGACCAACGCATGACATTAAAATATCAGCCATGAGTAAAAGATCCATCCACGTGCAAGGTAGACCAGTGAGTATTTTTGTTTTTTGATTTTAGACCAGTGGCTCTTAAGGCAGTAGAATATTTAATATGACAAGGAATAGTTCATTAATAGGATTTCAGCTTCCACATTGCAAGTAATCGTTAAGAAATCACCATAATATTGAATTTTGGCATAGCATCAAAGACTAACACATCCCCAATTAGCTGAAAAAGCCACTAACGTACTCCTCCCTTTTCTAACTGTTCTTCATGAGGCCACATTTTCTCTATTAACTTCAACCAGAATATCATAAAGAGGTTTGCAAAATTGCAAGACAATGCCACACTTTTCAAGACTTGTTTTTTTTTGGAAAATATAGTTATTTTTCATAAAACTTGCAACTTATATTGATTTTATAAATCTTTCATTTTAAAATAAATCAGTAAACATTTAAATTTGGGGGGGGTTTAATTTCTAATGTGATAAATATTGATAGAGGATAAACCACAGAAGCAAACGCTCTTTAGAGTCCGGCAATAACTTAATAAGAAGTTAAAGGAGTCTTGAAACCAAAAGGTAGAAGAACTACTGCCCCCGGGAGTGGCTGATTATGGGGATGTTCTGTGACACCACTTGGGCATCCTTGTGGGCTGCCCCTTTACTATCTTCTCCTCACACTGGGATCACGTAAGTCAGTAGACCCAGTTCCATCCAGTCCACATCCTAAGGTCTGCCCATGGCTAGGAAAGAAGCACTAAGTGTGAATCTTCTTGACCAACACATCCTAACTCCCATATTATGGGATTTAGGAGGAAAAGAGATGATTATTTAAATAGAGTTCTCAGTATTTTTCCAGTGAGAGGCTGCTTTCTGTTTTCACAGATCTGAGCATAATGAAGCTGCCAGCTCTGGTCTTTGAGGCTGCCAGGCTCACCTAGTGCATGGGTTTATGACCCTGGTCAAGGCATTTTTCTACTTCCTAGGTATGAAGTAAAAGTGGTTGACAATAGATTTCATGCTGTTTGATACTTAGGCATGTTAATAGATTTTAATCGTCATTCTCCCTGATCCCTCTGGAAATTTTCTTGGCTTGGGGGTTTGAGGTGGCAGTTAGCTTGACTATGGTGTTTGTAAATCTCAGCTCAATGACTGTAGACTTCTGTCAGAGAATGCTATTCAACTGTTGCGTATATTTGATTAACTACTCATTATAATAAAAAATCCTACCTCCCCTCACTTATATGCACAACAATTGCAAGTATCAGGTGACTTGGCATGTGATCAGTCGTACCTTTTAGATTCTCAGCTAGTTCTGCTTGGCTCCTCAGAAAGCCAATAAACACTTGGAAATCATGCTGGTGAGAATGAACAGCTCTCAGGAAAAGGGCAGTTCCTTTGGGACCAGCTCTGTTCTCTTGGAGATATATGTGTCATACTTTTAGATACGAGGTCATAAATAAAGTCTAAGTCATACCAGACCTTGTTCCGAATTGTCCTCTTGTACTTAATCATTCTCCATGTGCTGATTTTAAAATGTGGTTCTGATCTTCTCTGGTACTTCTGGGAAGTTTTTTCTCTATGAAAACAGAACATTGAAAAGAAAAGCACATCATTGCTTTCTGGAGTTTTTCATTCCTCGTTCCACCGAGATATCCCCAGACCTCCGGCACAGAAGATTTGACAGTTGTCACTGCATGGACTCAAGGGATCTGTGTGCACAAATATGTTTTCTTAAACAACACTCAAAGTATAAATGTTTTTCAAGGGGCGTTTGGGAAAAACTGAAATGAAAAGGGAGTTTCAAAACCTGAAAGCAGTCCCATGTCACAGTGGTCCATGCTGCGTGGCGTCATCTCTGGTGTACACAGCCCCACCTCTGGACTGTGTCCCAGCCAGCTCCTCACGCTCTGCTTGTCATCTTTTCCACTTCTCCACGTCCCTCAGTCACCCTCCTGAAGTTGACTCTGTCTTGCTTCAAACTGCCCTTGGTGATTATATAGGGTATATTTACCCCTTCATTCTGACATTACGATCTTTCCTCAAAGACCACCTCTTCATGCCAGTTTTTACTTAATGACTAAGCTTTCAGGTGTGAAATTTATGAAATTTAGAAACTGGAAAGAGAAACTAGGTAGGTGAAAGGGTAAAGCACACCGCTTCAGAGACTGTTTACTGAAATATGTCTGGACTTAAGTGAAAGCTTACAAAGCGCTCCTTTCCCAGCGAGCATGTGGTTATGTTAATGTTCATGCACAAAAGCATCCATAGTAGTGCTGAGGCTTCACTTGCTTCTATTCCATTCTCCTAACATTCTTCCGCACTATTTGGGCACTTGGCTTGATTCTAACGAATGTACGTCATACTTGTGTTCAGATAATGTTGCCTAAAATTAACCAACAAACCTCAAATGCTTGAAAGGAAACAAAATACTGATAAAGCCATTCCCCTAGTTTTCTGGAAGCACAAGGATCATTCTATAAAATCATCTCATGGATGAGTGCTTACATGACCTTTTACTTGGGGATGCGTCTAGAACAGAACCCGAGTGACTCCCTTGCCACTTGCTGCTTTTCCTATTAACCGTGCTTGTAAAGGACTCCAGTTTGGTTGAATACGATGGAATTACCTCAGAATGAGTTGCTAGAAATAGTCTTGCTCTGAGAAACCCAGAGATGTACTGTAATAATATTCCCATATTTTTAATAAATTAGCAAACAAAAAAAAGATTACTGTGGATCCAGTAGCAAATAGGGAAATAACAGTACACTCATCACCCCTTACTTTAGTACATTTAATATTCTTAGTTTCTATTGGTAGGTAAATCTTATTTAGATGGTTGTCATGGCTAAGATAGGAAGAGTTCATTCTGTGCAGAAACAGAAATAGGCTATGGTTCTGTTTTTAATCTTTACCACGCACATGGCTTAATCAAGTTTTTCTATAGAAGCCTATTCATGGGACCCAGCTCAAATGAGTGTTTTCTGCCCTCTTTGCTGTGGTCTTTGTCATTTTGTAGAGATCCAAGGCACTTAGATACTCTGAGATCATCCAAAAGTATCTGAAATACATAATAAATATGTTTATTAATAAATAAGGAAATGCTTGCTGAGCAGTTATATGCTTTAGCTAGTTGTAGGAACTATAGCGAACAACATGGGTTTTGTTTGAAAATAATATTTTTGTGTATATTATTAAGTCCTTCAGTAAAAGGAAATTTGACAGTGTTGCTTTTGTTTTTCATTACTACTGAATGAGCATTAGTTAATTTTTTCTTTCAAAAAAACCGACATATTGCTAAAAAATTTTTGCACCTCCCCCCATTTTGAATTTGCCCTCCTTTTTATGAAGTAATTCTGTGATCTCTTTATTTATGTATTAGAACCATACGTATTCAGCCAGAAGTTATTCTTCTCTACCCTCCCTCCCACGACTAACCAGTGTTGGGCAGAAGCGTGCAGTCTTTTTGCTGTTAAGTTTCTGTGAAGTAGGGCCAAGAAGCTTTAAACATATTTTGACAGAGATGTTTTAGTCTAGTTATATCTCAATTTGTTCTGACTGAATTGACTGAATAACATCTTGGATTGTCAAAGAAGTGTGTAATGAGTATTATCTCACACTTGTGCTCATTCTTAGGCTAACAAATGTATCTCTCACCTAGATAGAGGACCCACAATTCAGGAGCAGCTTTCTTGCTCAGAAATTGGGCTCCACTTAGATTCTTTTTTTTTTTTTGAGACAGAGCCTCAAGCTATAGCCCTGTGTGCTGTGGCACCACAGCCCACAGCAACCTCCAACTCCTGGGCTCAAGCAGTTCTCTTGCCTCCGCCTCCTAAGTAGCTAGGGCTACAGGCACCTGCTACAATGCCTGGCTTTTTTTTTTTTTTTTTTTTTTTTTTTGGTTTGAGGTTTCATTTGTGTTTGGTGGGCCCAGGCTACATTCGAACCTGCCAGCTCAGGTGTATGTGGCTGGCACCTTAGCCGCTTAAGCCACAGGCACCCAAGCCTCTACTTAGATTCTTATCCTTTTGTTTTTTCCTGAGAAAGTTTGGACTTGCTATAGCTCTTTTGCTTATTTAAAAAAAATTCCATTAAAAATTAATTTTGTAAAATTTAAGACAATTTCTGACTTTTAGAAAAGTTGCAAGTATAGTATAACTGCTTTTTTATATCCTGAAGTTTGGGAGAGTAGGTTGCCTACCTGGTATTCCTCTTCCTTCAATACAAGGACATTCTCTGATCTAACTCAAAGGTGCATTATAGTGAGAACATTAACACTGATGTATTACTACCATAGAATCCACATAAGAGAGGTCTGAGAAAACAAATCAACTGACCAAGAAAATTTGAGCACTGTGTTACAGAAAAAGGTCATGATAATTCCCAGTCACGAGAAGGTCTATGTGTATAGTATAGAGCAATATGTATACTTACTGACAAGGGAAGAGGCAGAAGACTAGCATGGTAATGGGGCTGTTGTCCATGTGTTTGTCTAGGAATCCCAGCGTGTGTCTGCATTCACTTTGAGGCTGATTTATGAGCTCTTTTGACGTCAATCACTTGACCACCAGGAAGTGCCAGCCTTTGCCTTTGCAGATGGCCCTGGTACCTCTTCTCAGAGTCAGCTGTCTTGGTCTTGTTGGTCTGCCTTTTGCCATAGCTTCTGAAAGGTTAATTTCAGCACATCAGAGGAATTCTTTGGATGCATATAGCTTGCAGCTGCCCCCTGCACCATTCATATGGTCCTGTGTGAATGAATGCCCAGCCTTATTGCTCTGTTGCTGAACAGTGGGAGAACCTGCCCTCTGTGACAATACAGACCTACTTTTTCCTATCACTTTATTTAAGAATTAATATTAATATTAATTAATTATTAAGAATATAATCCTAAATAAAGTTCTTTGTATATTTTTTTCTGATTTATATTGTAAAGTACCATTGTTAAAATGGCATTATGTTGTGAAATTGATAGTCTAAAGAACAGTGTTTTCTTAGAAAAATTAAGAAGGCTCACCAATAAGGCCATTTTTTTGAATGAACTATTATAGGAAATCGTAGCTGTGTAACTATTTTCCTGTTAAGTTTTTTTTTTTGGAGACAGAGCCTCAAGCTATCCCCCTGGGTAGAGTGCCACGGCATTACAGCTCACAGCAACCTCCAACTCCTGGGCTCAAGTTTTTTTTGCATGAAGGGCATGATAGTTTATTTTAAAAAATTGTACCACACTGATCTTGATGACCAGCATACACATGATAATGGCTTTTCTCTTGGGTATTAACATTGCAGTATCTTTGTATACTGAAATGTTTCAATAGGACCAAGAA